>VZRI01006783.1:1333664-1379802 GCA_013397515.1 Upupa epops
GGGCTGGGCCGGGCCGGGCCAACCCCTTTTACCGCAGGGTTTGGGGCACAGAGAGGCGGCGCAGCCCCCGGCCCAGCTTCCCTGTGGCTGCTGGCAATGCTTTCCTATCCGTGTCCAGCCGAGCTCGCCCGGGTTATCGCCAGCCCCTCGGAGCGGAGCAGAGGCCCCACGGCGGTACCGAGCGGTTCTGTGCAGCCTCGATGGCTCCGGCTGATAAACGGGACGGATCTCCTGCAGCCTCACGAGTGAGCGGCGAGCCTGTGTCATGGCCGGCTACCCGTAAACACCCCGATAGTCACAGAAACACAGACTGCTCTGGGTTGGAAGGCGCCTCAGAGATCATCCAGTGCCAACCCCCTGCCGTGGGCAGCGACACCTCTCACCAGACCAGGGTGACCAGAGCCCCATCCAGCCTGGCCTTGAACACTTCCCAGGGATGGAGCAGCCACAGCCTCCCTGGGCAACCGGGTCCAGTGCCTCAGCACCCTCACAGGGAGGAATTTCTTCCTCAGATCTGACCTAAATTACCCCTCTTGAAACCATCCTTGTCCTATCACCACTATGGTTTAGTGGTGACCTGGCAGTGCTGAGCCAGAGGTTGGACTTCATCACCTTAAAGATCCACCCAAATAGATTCTGTGAACAAGAGTCCCTCATACAAAGTGTCCAGTTTTTCTGTACCCCTTTTCAGGTACTGGAAGCTGCTATAAGATCCTCCAGAAGCCTCCATACTGATGAGCCCTGACTCCCCATCTGTCACCAGAATGGAGGTGCTGCAGCACTCTGATCATCCCTGAGGCCTCCTCTGGACTTGTGCCAACAGTTTCATTTCCTTCTTACACTGAGGACTCCAGAACCGGACACAGGACTCTAGGTGAGGTCTCACAAGAGCAGAGCAGAGGGAGAGAATCACCTCCTTTGCCCCTCTGGTGACACTTCTGATGCAGTCCAGGATACAGTTGGCCTTCTGGGCTGTGCTTGCTCGCTGCCAGGTCACATTGAGCTTCTCATCCACTTGGTGGAAACCAGAAAACTCCTGTTTGTGGGCACGCATGTACATCCATACACACGTATACAGATATCTGCGCACGGCAATGCCCAGGGCATTGTATATTTCATCCCCTTTCTCCGTTACCACACACCATCATGTTGACCAGATGAGACATTACATTTCCAGTCCCCTTTTCGAGTCATATCCCACCCTGTCCACCTGCAGAATTCATCACTCATCAGTATTTAAAATTCAGTTGGTCAGCCCTGAAACCACTAACCCTGAAACCACTAACTTGTCACCTCTCAGCTCCTTCCAGCCATGCACCTGAGACTTCCCCGAACACAGCAGATCTGTTAATCTCAGCTCTGTAATGGCTTTTAGACCAAACAGGTAGCTATTAGGAGAGGTGAG
Organism: Upupa epops; assembly: GCA_013397515.1. Taxonomy (NCBI): domain Eukaryota; kingdom Metazoa; phylum Chordata; class Aves; order Bucerotiformes; family Upupidae; genus Upupa; species Upupa epops. The sequence continues at coordinate 1,335,070 of VZRI01006783.1, forward strand.
CTCTGTTGTGGGAGTTAATAGTGCAAATCTTGAACCAGATGACTCTCAAGGCACAGTTTTGTGGCAGTTTTAAAGCAACATCTTGACAGCCCTATTTCTTGGCTGCTTCATGGGCTGGGGTTGAGAAGGAGTTACCATCCCCGGGGTTACATGGCCACCTAGGTGCTCCAGGGATGAAAACTCCAAAAGTCTGCATGACTCACCCTCTGTCTTTACTGCCATGGAAACCAAACCATGAGTCAGAAGGGCTTGTTATCGTCCTCTCCTCAAGGTGTGTAGCTGAGGCACCCAGGCACGCAGGACTGCGGCTGCACATCACCGGCATCACCAGAGTACAGGAGCAGGGGATGAGGAAGGAGTATTCCATGACTTTATAGGAGGAAGAAGTGTGTTTCCAGGAATCAGAGGGTGTTTTCTCAGGGTAAATAAACCAGGTCACAAGTAAACAGTGAGGGCCTTCTCATATTCAAGGAAATGAGTGATGGACTCAGAGAAGGAGCTTGTGATAGAACCCAGTGACTTCTGATAGAGTCCAGTGGTGACCTTGGAGCCCACAGAAATGGCTGGAGTCCAGCCAAGAGCAATAATGACCAAGCAGATCTTGTTGCTGGAGCACTCTGAGACAATGCTGCTTCCCTGCCTTGGCATCGTGCTGCACTCGGCAAGCATCAAGTTTCTGCACCCTTGTGCCACAAGACCTGCATCCCACCAGGCACCACTGAAATAGCCCTATGATTCAGAGAGCCCAGCAGCGCTAGAGGCTTTGTGAACGATACCCTGAGGAAGCCCTCCTGAGCCTCTCCTCACCCTCGTGGATGGAAGCAATGACTCACTGGGAGGCAGAAGGTTTGGATTCGATGCCTGGATGCTCATTACTGCAAAGTGATTATGAGGGACTGAGATGCTTTATGCATTGAAGCTCTCTGAGATCATAGTCCTTTCCTTTCGTGAGCCCCACATTCTCTGCTTCTCTATCAGTGTCACCAGTGCAGGCTCCTTTCCCTCATGCAGGCCAGGGCTCTGCTCAGCCTCCTTGGGTGTCTCCTCTCCCACTTGGACTCATCCTGGTCCCGGTGACTTTTAAACTTGTTAGCTTACTGGACTTAAATCTGGCGGAAGGACAGAGGTCACAAAAGTCATTAAGATCCTTAATTAAGTAATTAAGTTTCATAAAATAGTCATTTGAGATAGAAGAGAGTGGGGCTGTTTGTCTGCCCGTTCAACACACAGCTTGGGTGGTTTCTGCTGGGACACATCAGACCTCTTACGGTGCAGCCACGATACCTTCAGGCTTGCAAAGGGGAAGCAGAGGAGCTGGTGTAGGTGTTCACAGACACGACAGCAAGTCTTGGGACCAGTCAGGTAAAAACATTGACCTGTTGAGAGAGAGAAATCCTGAGGAATCAAACTTGATGAGATCTGCTGCTCAGGGCACTTCCTTCCCACTTCTGCCCTCCTGGGTGCCTCTGAAACTGTCCAGCTTCTCTCCATCAATTCTGTATTTTCAGGGTGAGTGCAGAGGCCACAGGATAACATCAGGCTTCTTGTAAGAGACCATCAGAGAAAACCCCAGAGCAAAGCAGGCTCTGAGATTTCACATCTTTCCTTACTCTGCAGATGCTTTTCTTCTAATAAATGACAGAGTGAGGCCATTGACGGAGTGGTGGATCCAAGCAAGTCAGGGACACTTGGGGTGTCTCCCACATGAGCCTGCAGTGAGGGGCAGGATGGGTGCGCTGGTGTGGGACACAGATCCCTGAGCCCTGCCATCACACCACGAGATGGATTCCACCCAGAAAGGAAGCTCCAGCTCCACCATCCTCAACGAAGTCATTTCAGCTGTCTTCAGCAGCCTCTTCCACTGCTGTGACCCCCAAATCCCTCTGGGGCTCTGATAACTTCTTCATGGCTTGAGCAGGGCTGAGAACCAGTGAGATGCTGGCAGCTGCTCCCTGAGGAGTCAGGCCCTGCCCGCTGGCCTGTGCCCACCGTGGAGATGGGAGTGAGCCATGCCTGTTGCGTCACCCTCGCCGGCCATCCTGTGCCAGGAAATTCCTCGGGCTGAGTCACCGTCCAGGACTCAGCAGCCCCAGCACAGCCCAGGGTGCCTACCAGCTGTTACCCCCAGCCTGGAGGGCTCCTGCCTTCCCCACTGCCTTCTCCAGTCACCAAGCGGGGTGCAGGAGCCCAACCCTTGCAGAGCTGTAGGAGATGGGGCAGGATTTCCTGCAGCAGTGATGCTGAGTGAGTTCAGTGATGCTTTGGGTGGTTTAAGTAGCTCTTTCCCTGCTCAGCAGAGCTGCTCCTCTGACCGTGTCCTCACGTGGCTGAAGAAAATCCCCTTTTTCCCTTTTCCTTGGAAAGCTCCTCAACCGTCGTCATTCCCTGGCTGAGGCCACCTTAGGGCCATTCGCCAGGAGAACGGGTAGAGGAGGCAGTGGCAGAGGCTGGAGGAGCAGCAGCCCCCTGTTTTCAGGGCAGGGTGGAATTCCCCCCCAGCTCCCCCCATGACTCCCAGCTCTACACGTGCCAGTGAATCATCACACTGGGCAGCCATGGCCCTGTGGTTCGGCAACAAAAGGGAGATTTAATGAAGATGTGGTGGCTCAGAGTGACATCATTTTCGGGGGGAAGTGTTTAACCATCACTAAAAAGGAAACAAATTCCTCCTGTGAGGGAAATGTGGAGACGAATGGCAGAAAACAGGCTGGGCAGAGCACAAAGGTTCCCCTGAAGTCTAAAGCACTAGGAAACTCTGCTCAGCCTCGCTAGTAAAAGCAGCAGGTAAGAATCCCTTCTCAGTAGCCAGTAAATACCCGACCTGCAGACGGGTTTGTACATTTATAGGGCTAGTAAAGGGAGGGTTGACCCTGCTAGGCTTGGTGAGCTCCTGTCTGCCCTGCAAAATGCCTTGTCCCCAGGGGCAGCTTCTTCCCAAGGCTCTCTTGGTGCAGCCTCTTGTTCCCAGCTGAGATGAAGGCCAATGGGATCCTGGGGTGTATTAGGAGGAGTGTGTCCAGCAGATCGAGGGAAGTTCTTCTCCCCTTCTACTCTGCCCTGGTGAGGCCTCATCTTGAGTACTGTGTTCAGTTTTGGGCCCCCCAGTTTAGGAGGGACAAGGATCTAATNGTTGGACTCGATGATCTCTTGGGTCCCTTCCAACCCCTAACATCCTATGATCCTATGATCCTATGAACTCAGCCCCAGGTAAGGATGGGTTTGTGAGATCAGCCTCTGCCTAGATCAATGACTGCAAGTACTCCCACTGCTTTTGCAGAAAGCAGTCCCTTCCAGGGTAAAGTCAGGGTTTTCCTCTTTTTCTCCTTGCAGCATTTTCATTCCAAGACCTCCAAGCTCTCTGTTACAATGATTACTGAAGGGTCTCTGCCCGATGAGCACTATTTATCCTGTTGGATGGGTTGCCTGGGGCCACCAGGAATCCTCTGCTGAGCCCAGGTGCAGGGTAGGACTTGGAGCCGTGTTCCTACTTTAACCTCCAGACCATCCCTCCTCCTCCTAAGGAAGGAAACGTAGGTCAGAGAGAGCACTTGTTCTCTCACACCCTCTGTTTGAAGCAAACAGCAGAGTTCCCCTCTCCAGAAGCATCCTGTGACAGCACAAGGCTGGAGGGCCATCCCCTCCGAGCTCTGACATGTCAGAGGCACAGACCTGCTGCACACACGTGAGGGCTGTAGAGCAGACCAGGAGGCAATCAAGCTGAATCCTGAGGAAAGAGGAGAAGCGTGAGAAGCAGCATCATCTTCTGGGAGCTTCACACAGCAGAGCAGCAAGAAGGGAGCCCCCTTTAGAAAACCAGCTGTGGATGCCTGGCCTGTCCGCAGGGTGTGGGGGTTAGGGGAAGGGCTGCCGGAGGGATGAGAGGAAGGAGCAGGCTGTGCCAACACCTCATGGATCAAGATTTTATTACTGAAATGTTCTAACTGCCCTTCAACAGCCAAAAAAGCACCCGTGTGGCTTGGTAGATGGAACAGCGTGTCCAGTTTAGGGCACCACAGTGTAAGAAAGACGTTGGGGTGTTGGAGCGAGGGTTGGTGAAGGCTCTGAAGAACCCGAGTTACAAGGACAGGCTGAGGGAGTTGGGATGGTTTAGGCTGAAGAAGAGGAGACCTTACTGCTCTCTACAGCTACCTGAAAAGAGGTTGTAAGGAGGCTGGTGTTGGCCTCTTCTCCCAAATAACTGCTGACAGGACAGGAGGAAATGGCCACAGGCTGCACCAGGGGAAGCTGAGATTGGAAATTAGGAACAATGTCGTTAGTGCAAGAGCAGCTGAACACTGCAGCAGGCTGCCCAGGGCAGGGGCAGAGTCACCGCCACTGGAGGAGTTCAAGGGGCTATCGGAGGTCGCGCTTTGGGACATGGTCTAGTGTTTATGGAGATGCTGGGTTGAAGGTTGGACTTGATGATCTCAGAGGTCTTCTCCAAACTTAATGATTCTGTGGATCAGCCACCTGGAAAACTCTCTCCTGGTGAATCCCTTCCCTTCAGTTCTTGTCTCATGTAGTAACTTTTCATATGAAGTGAGCTGATGGCAGAGTCTTCTCAAAGAGAAGATCCCTCACGCTACCAGCTGTCAAACCAGTACGAAATCAAACCACTTCCTGGTGCTGCCAGGTTGCTTTCAGCTGAACACTCAGCTTGTAGCCTGAAATACCTTCTTCTGGCTCTCAGTGTCTGCAGCAGAGGAGCTCTGGTGCCCGTTTGGGTAGCACATAGTCAGTCAGCCCTGGCAGCTCCTATTGAAGTGCTTCCCCCACCTCCCACGGCATCTGCCCCCAGCTCAGCAGCCTCCTGCTCCTCCCCGGCACTGTTCAAGGCCGCAGCTCTGAGTAACACAGGAGGTGCCGTTAATAGTTGTGCTGGTTTCTGTCAGCAGTGTCTGGGATGCCTGAGGTTAATCAGCACGGTGGGCCCGCCAGGTGCCTCTTCCATCACCCCTCACGAACCTCTTCACTTCAGAAATTCCCTGCATTAACCCCAGGGTTTTGTCAGGACAGGGGTGTTCAGCTGTGCCACAGCCTGGCTCTGGCCACGCGTCCGCCTGCTGTGCATGAGCCTCCTCCTTACTCCGGCAGGCTTTGAGCTTCAGAAGTCAAATTCGCTGCCTCTCAGAGCAGGATCTCGGTGGAGCTGCCACAGCTCAGCAGAGGAACTGGTTTCTTTCGTTTTAAAGTCAGAGCGGGGTTAACACTGTGGTTCTGTTTTCTTGCTCAGCAGCTGGTGCCTTGCCTGCTCGCGGTACGCAGAGCTTACTAAATAAAGATTAAACAGCTCACACAGCGAAGGAGTTACGGACAACAGCGGTGCCCCCCACAGAAAGCCCACACCTACTATCTCCTAGCGGTGGTTTCATCTTGCTTGGGTTACTGAGAACGTGTTCAGCCCGAGCAGTGACTGCTCTCAGCAGAGGAGCAGGACAGCTGGAAGGGTTCTTGAACAGCTTCCGTCTGGGTCACAGGAGGATGGCTGCCAAAAGCTGCACTCAGACGTCTCAGCAGATGCCACAGAATAAACTGCTGCAGCTCCAGGAGAAGGTGGCAGTGACTTCAGGAAGACTTCTCCCTTCTGGATTGGTGCACGGAGACCTTCCAGGTGCTGGGGCTGGCTGGTTTGACTTCATTACGCTCTTCTTTCCAGAAGAGCCCTCCACCAGCTGGGCGCCCCGGGAGAACCAGCATTCCTAGCGGGACAAGGATCCTTGTTTTAGTGTGGCTGGACAAGCGTGGAGCAGCACTGCTCACACGTTGCACACAGATGTTGGGCACTAACCCCAAGCCTTGCAGCCTTGGCTTGGGTCTGCTGCTAACCTTCAGTGCTCTGGGCTTCCCTCCTCCTGGGCTGATGTCATCGTGTGGAGTGAAGCGTCTGGCAAACAGGCTGGTTTTAATCACCACAAGACCTTCTCTGACTTTGGGGAGGGGGGTGATTTAAGGAGACAGCTCTGCAATCAAGAAAAGAATCACCGGGAAAGGATCAAATCCTCTCCAGGAGATGAAACCACCAAAAAGAGCACCGAGATGGGAGATGAATTCGTATGGGTTCTGCAGCTGAGGAGATGAAGAGGCTGGATCAAACAGGACAGATGCTGCTGGTTCTGAAGTGTCGATACTGTTAAACCTGCTCCACACAGAGCCAGGGCTCAGGCTGCAGCCTGGAGCCCAAATGGGTTCCAGAAATTCTGTTCGATGAAGGTTGAACCCAAGGGCCAGCTCTAAGAAACATCCTGGGAACAAAGACGGGCAGCTGCGGAAGCCAGGGACACGCAGGCTACACCTACACAAGCCCCACGAAGGCCCCGCACCGAACACACTGCTTAAAACGCTGGGTCTGCCGCTGGGAGCCGCAAGGTTTTTCTTTTTCCAGATAACAAATCTAAAAATAAAGCATTAGCTCAGCCCGACCTGAGCTCCCTTGCAGCTGGGTGAGGATGGGCTTCAGGATGGCTGGGCTGCAGGAGTATTTATAACCCCTGCTGGACCGCAGGACCCGTTGGTCAGTGCGAGAGAGTCCTCCGGTGACGGCAGTGCTCTCAGTGCTGCCAGGACCGCCGAGCCCAGCATGTGACCGATGGGGGGGTCTGCTCAGGAATGCTCACAAGAGGCAGCGATGAAGCCCTGGGCACACAGGCAGATCCTCACACTGCCCAGAAGCCGACGCAGCAGTGCCAGCCAAAGCCCCCCAGCGCTCCGGCACGCTGGCTCACATTTCCAAGTGATTCACAGCAGCCGAGCTATGGTGCAGCCCGGAGCTTCAGGGCCTTCTCCTCTCCAAAGTCATCTCATCTGGAAGGTGCCTGGAGAAGAAAGCTTTACAGATTATTGTTGGTGTTCTTCTAGGACAGATAACCTGGGAAATGCCTCTCTAGACCCTAAGTACAATGGTGACAGCAAATGAGAAACCCCAGGCTGGACTCTATTAGTTCAGCACAGCAGGAGTATCCTCCGTGAGACAACCACAAGGGAGACGCAGGGATGAGCATCCTGAGCACCGTTAAACCAGGCTGCCCCGGTTCAGCACTGCTCTGCTCTGCCACGCAATGCACTGGCACTGCTGCTCCCCGCTGAAACCCTTCTCCTCGGTGCTTCTCTGAAACAGATCTGAGAGAAGAACGAGTGGAAGCTGCGTGCAGCAGCCAGCGCTGTGGAGAATGTGCCGTCACCTAACATCCTGGGAGGAAACTTGGCCCAGTCACACATTTCTCTCGTCCAGTTACCCGAGAAGCTGGATAAACTCTGTGAGCAGTGGGGAGGGACCTCGCACCTCCTGTCCCACCAGCCTTGTGCCAGGACCAAGGTCCCTCACAATGCAGCGGCCGATCTGCTGTCTGGAGGCCCAGAAAACCTAGGGGATTTTTTTTATCATCTTCTTCTTTGATACTGGTGTGAGGAAATCCCAGTTGGGCACTTCCCGAGGTACTGGAGATCGACCTTTTCAAGACCTAGAACTGGTGTTTTAGTAGTCAGTGGCTTCTGGCAGTCACAGACAAACCTCCACACACACAAACCTCGTCCCTCTGCAGCTTGTGATTTAGCGTCAGCGCTGCCTGAGCATCGCTGTTAGGAAACTGGGTGATGGCTCCAATCTCTGTAATGGAATTGGTTTTGCTTGCAGCACCAACTCAGTCCAGGCGTCATCAACCCCCACTGCCAAAAACATCATGGGAGGGTTTGGGTTGGAAGGGACCTCAGACATCCTCCAGCCCCAACCCCCTGCCATGGGGAGCGACACCTCTCACCAGACCAGGTTGCCCAGAGCCCCATCCAGCCTGGCCTTGAACACTTCCAGGGATGGAGCAGCCACAGCCTCCCTGGGCAACCTGTTCCAGGGCCTCAGCACTCTCACAGGGAGGAATTTATTCCTAAATCTTATTTAAATCTCCCCTCATTTAGCTTGAACCCTCTTCCTGTATTACTAGAGTCCCTTGTAAATGTCCCTCTGCAGCTCTCCTGTAGCCTCTTCAGGTACTGGAAGGCTGCTGAAAGGCCCTGCAGAGCCTTCTCTTCTCCAGGCTGCAATCCTTTCAGAGGGGCTGTCAGTGTGCACGGGGCTGATAAACAACCGGGCACTTAGAGGCAGCCTTTCACACCAACCGAAGGAACTGCTGCTGAAGGGCAGGAGGAAAACAACATCACCTACTCCTACGGCAGCAGGCTGAGAGCCCTCAGAGCATCCCCTTACAGCAAGCTGGGTAAGGCACGAGGAGCAGAACCTCTGCGCAGCTAGACCCAGGCACCACTGGTGTGAAGATCAAGGCGGCAGTTCAGCAGCCCAGGGGAGCGATCTGGGGTTACAGCAGGGGAGCCAAACGCCTGTGAGAGAACTGACCCCAGTCAGCTGGGCACTGGGAAGATTTTGAGAGTAAAAGGGTAGAAATAGTTCCTGGTAACCTCACAAAACACCTGGAATCGCTGCAGTCCATCCCGTGACCCACACTAGCCAGCCAGGAAGCACTCGAAACAGAGAAACGTTCACGGCACAAGGTTGTGGCAGGACAAGGGTTAACTCAGCGGTTACATCAATGAATCAGAAATCATAAGCCACACATCTAATCCCCTAAATCCTCCAGCTCTGGATTACCGGTCCGGCAGCAAGGCGGTGCTGAGCAGGACGCTGGTGCGGTCTGGAGCCCCCAGGGATCTGTGCCCTGCACACGGCCACAGCAGCATCTCCAGTGCCGGTTGGTGACAGCTTCAGAGAAGGGTGCTGTGGGGCGGCTGGTGACTGCAGCAAGATGGGTTTCAGCTAACTGCACCTCTCTGCAGTCGTGCATTTAAGTCCAGGCTGGTTTTTGTCTGCTGCCCAGTGCCCGTATTTGCTAAGATTGATTGTGCCAAGGCCCTCTTCTGGTGCTGCCACTATTAACATTCGTCTGCTTTCCGCTGTAGTCACTTAAACCTCGCCCTCCACACAGGAGCCATCCAGCAGTGCAAGGGCGATGGCCCCAGCCCAAACCCTTCACGTGGTCTGGCAGATCAGAGCAACTCCAGGTTTCCCGATTCCCTGAGGTTAAACTCCCAGGAAGTGAACCTGGCCCTGGCAGTCGAGGTGATCACCTGCCTTCTCATACAGGAGAACAGACCTGGCACAACCACTTCCCTGTGTGGGTGCTGCCAGCTGGCACCTAAGCACGAGCAGCCAGGAGCAGCTTTTGACTGCAACGAGCAGGCAAGGCTACGTCCAGAGTTTGAACAGACCTTTTCCTTCTGACCTTGCCCTAATCAGGCAGCTCCCAGTAGCAGCAGCCACTGCGGGGAGGTGTCTTCAGCATCTTCAGCAGCTGGTGGTGCCAGGCGAGAAGCTGTCTGTGAGGAAACGTTGAGATTTCCGAGAAGAGGAAGCCCTTGGGGTTGGAGCACAGCTGCTCCAGGGGACCTGGCCCCACAGCCATGAAGGCCATCTGTGCGAAACCCATGGGGAGGAGCTGCCGGGGGTGGGTGCTCAGCCTTTCCATGGATCGAAGGGGCAGAGTGTGCAGAGCAGGAGAAGCAGCTGGTGTCGCAGTCTCTGGATTCCAGCCAGGGCTAAGACACGTCGGAGCTACCAAGCAGGGGAAGAGTTTCACTCCTGAATCTTATCTCAACGCTGCTTCAAGGGCAGGTGCTGGACTCAGAGCTCCAGGAAGGAGCTGTATCTTCTCCTGCAGACTCTGGTGCAGTCTGATTAGTCAGGACCTCTGAAGCAGAGCCGAGGCCGTTGATCCTATCCACTTCCGCACCTTTGTGACACTTGGGCTTGGGGTTTGGGACAGATACGGCAGCTCCCCTGGTGGCAGTAGCTCTTGGCACAGCTCCTCGGGGCAAGAGAGGGGTTGGTCTGGGGGAAAGCCGGATGAAGAGCACAAATGTCTCAGCCCGTGGGACAAGGGTAAAGAGATAGAGAGCAATCTCTTCTTCCCCAAGGTGGGGGAAATCAACAGCCGTGCAGAGCCATCGTGGCATCACTCAACGGAAGCGTAGCTGGGGTGGAGAAAAGCTGCGGTGAAAGTACTGACACACGGCCTCCCACCGCGGTCAGGGCAGGCTCACACCCTGTGAGCACCCTCGACACCAGGACAGTCGCAGCAGAATCGTGCGAGCAGCACGTCGTGAATACTTGAAGCAGAGCTGCCCAAAGGAGAAGCGGGCACTTGTACCCCACCTCCAGCACGGTTAGGGCCTCAGAGCTGCAAACTTCACAACAAATGAGTAACTGAGCCCGTTTCGCAAGCAGAGGTGTGGGTTGAACTGGTCCCACCTGCTCTACCCCAACTCAAAGCTATAACGCGTGCTGCTGAGGGAAATAACCTTAGAGGAGGGAAGATGGGAATGAAGCTGGCAGTAGGCTGGGGACAGCGTAATTGCATCTGCCACAGACACTCGTCCAGCTCACCGTGTCCCTCCCAGCGCTAGCATCTGTGCTGAAGTCAGTGGGGACTGTTCACATGAGCAAGGACTTGCACAACTGTTTGTGCAACCTGCTGCTCAGGATGTCCACATTTCCCCTCCTCCTGGGACTGGGCAGATGCAGGGGTATCCAGTACAGCCTAGAGACTGAAAGGGAGTCTGCTGCTGCTCACCCCCCTTGTGGAATTCAGCATTCGTTGCGGTGGGGACAAGAAATGCACCCTGTAGGACAGAGTGCAGCACTGCACACAGCAGCGCTGAGGAGAGCAGTGTAGAACACAAAGCTAAGACATTTTGAAATGCTACCCCTCACTGTTCTCGTTAGAGTAACAAACCAACTCCAGCACTTGAAGCTGCTCAGTCTCCTGTCACCATCTATGCCCTGGGCTTACAGGGGTGCCTGTTCTTGCCACCTGTAAGACAATCAAACACTACAGTGGCAAACAAACGCCGCAACCATGGAGTTTCACGACAGCAGCCAGTGCAGACCTGGTCTCTGGTTTTAGTTTTTCCTGCCTCTTTTGCTCCTACTGTGAATTCTGCTCCAGGCCACAGACACCGAGGCAGGCACAATCAGTTTCAAATCATTTTAAAGCTAAGGGGTTATAGAACTACTTATGTTCTAACACTTGAATCCAGTCGTGAGCCCAGCTGGCCCAAGGCCACCACTAAACCCTGTCCCTGAGCTCCAGATCTCCACGACTGTCAAACACATCCAGGGATGGTGATTCCACCCCCTCCCTGGGCAGCCTGTGCCAAGGCCTGAGGACCCTTTCCAGGAAGCTGTTTTTCCTCATGGCCATCCTAACCTTCCCCTGGGGCAGCTTGAGGCCACTTCCTCTTGTCCTGTCACTTGATCCTTGTGAGAAGAGACCAACCCCCTCCTCTCTACATCCTCCTTTCAGGCAGTTGCAGCCAGCAATATGGTCTCCCCTCAGCCTCCTTGTCTCCAGCCCCAGCTCCCTCAGCAGCTCCTCACAGGACTTGTTCTCCAGACCCTTCTCCAACCTTGCCGCCCTTCCTAGACCCGCTCCAGAGTTCAACTGAGTTATAACTGATCACCGCTGAAACTACCATGGATGGTTTCAAACCGCTGCTGGTCAGCAACACAAAGCTCTGCGGTTTGCACTGATTACCCAACCACACAACCACACCGTAATGAACCGACCACGCAACGTACACCTCCCTCACTGCTTTTACAGCCCTTGAGACCGGGTGTCGCACAGGCTGCTGGAAATGCTGGCTGAGGTACTCACACGGAAACCCAGCTGTGCTCTGGTCTGTCCTAGGTTGACGGGGAAGGCGGTGGAGCAGGAACCGTCGGAAGGAGATGCCGTAAGCTCAAAGTACTTTGAAAAACGTGTCGTTTTATTTGTACACTTCCAAAGTCGCACGTAGAAAGTTATAGTACAGTCTGGTAAATCTCCTCGTTGCTAGAAGAACTGCCCTGGACACAGGAAGGTATTTACCGAGTGATCAAGAGATAGAGGGGAATAAACAAACAAAAAAAACCAACCCCAAAACAAATCCCCCACCCTCTCCCTCCCCTCCAAACCCCAAGTTTAAAAAAGTTATGGAACTCTTTCTGCTGCTTGCTGTCGCTGCTTTTATTCCCCGAGTACAAATTTTATAAATACAAAACAAATTCACAAATTACTTTGAATGCTAAATAAATATCTACTTAATAAATTCAGACTGAAGAACTCCAGCCAGCACTGGTACAGTACTTGAGAAGATGCGCAGTTGTACTCATTCATGTGTAGTGTTGAGAAGGAACGCTCAAACGAGTTTGAAAACGCGCGCGCACACAGCTGCTTCGGCCGTGCTACAGCAGATGATTTCATCTGAGTCGATAAAGCCCTCGATACCACAGCTCCTACAAAAATCTAGAGGGTGAAATGAAGGTCATTTGGTGCAGGAAAAGAGAAGAAACCCCCAGCGTTGGACTCGTGGAAGATATTTGGACACATGAATGTATTAAAAATGTACAAAACCTCTGTAAACCAGTACTGCAGCCAGTACATCTATCAAAATTATTAGACGCTGAATAAAACTGTAGCAAAGGTCATCTTTCCTACGTTCTCCTGAGTGCTTCATATTACATTGAGAATATAGTGCAGGCCACACTTCAAGGTGGTGAGACAGTTGTTATTGCTTTATACAGGTATGACAAACGACTGCGTGATTTAGCATTTCATTTTAATGAATTTAAATGATTCCCTCGGAATATCCTTTGGAAGGCAGAGGTTAGATTCGAGACTTCTTTGCCGCGGGAGGGCCGTGGTCCACATTACCAGATGTGACTGGAAGTCCAAGCTTTTGAGCCTGAATGTGGAAGAAAGCTTGAAGCCTAGTTCCAGCTTTTGCTTCGCTCGTGTTACGAGGGTTGTATTCAAAGCAGTTCGAAAACATCAGTTCAATATCGTCAATGAATTCCGCTGGGAGAGAGAAAGCAGAGAGATTCATTAGCATGACTCGAGTCAGAGAGAACCGAACGTGTGATCATACACAGAGCTGCATGCAAAGATCACAGCACCACAGACTGCTTTGGGTTAGGGCTTCAGTGCTCGGCCAGCCCCAACTCCCTGCCAGGGGCAGTGACACCTCTCACCAGACTGCGTTGCCCAGAGCCCCATCCAACCTGGCTTTGAACACTTCCAGGGATGGAGCAGCCACAGCCTTCTTAGGCAACCTGTTCCAGTGCCTCAGCACTCTCACAGGGAGGTATTTCTTCCTAAGATCTAATCAAATTCTACCCTCTTTTTGCTTGAGCCCCTCCCTCTTGTCCTATCACTAGAGTCCCTCCTAAACAGTCCCTTCTCCAGCTTTTCTGCAGCCCCATTCAGGTGCTGGAAGCTGCTGTAAGGTCCCCCAGGAGTCAACTCCAGGCTGAAAAATGCCTCTCCCCTTCATTACAAGAGTGAAACGCCAGAGCAAAGTGAGTGGCTCAGAACTGCCCCCAGTACTCAAAGCGAGGCCTCCCCAGTGTTCAGGACAGGGGGAGAATGACATCCCTGTCTAATATTCTGACAGAGTGCTAAGCAGCATGCATTTTCAAGGTCTAATACTTACATGCTAACTTATATTCACATTTATTCACTTTCTCACGGATGATATTTAAGGCAATAGGTTTTTTGATTATGTCGTAGTAGTCCGGTACCTTAAAAAAGAAAAGGAGAAGAGAGTGATGCACAAAGAAGCTCAAAGTTGCACCCGTGTAGACAATAAAGCAAATCACACATTAGTGAGTTTAGTTTTCTATGAGCAGGTAGCGCCTGGCCTTTAGAGACAAGTCCCAATCAACCACCTCCACTTCCCATACCCAGGTCTCAGGCTGCTTTCCCATCTTTCTATCCTTCAAGCAGCAGAGCAGTACAAACGTTAGCCAGCGGCTCACCAAATTAATCTAACCCTGAATACCCCAGGAACGAGTGTAAGGAAACTGCCTGAGCAGCTGAGCTTTATGAGTGTTCCAGCTATTCCCATCTGTCAGGCATCAAAACGATTCCCAGGACTTCCCAAGCGCTCCTCGTCCTGTAACATGTTACAGCGTTAAGAGCTCATTTGTCAGGAGGAATGGCCATTTTCACTCCCCTGCTATCCACCATCTGCAGAGAAACAGCATCCTGTGATTCCATCTAGTCGTGCTGAAGAGAAGGCAGTGGCCTATTCTGAGGGCAACAGGCAAGTTCCAGAGGAAACCCAGAACTGTCTTCATGTGATAAAGTCAGGGGAGGGACAGGACTGGGTAACCCTTACAGCTTATTTGGGTCACTGGGATCGCAGGTCTTGAGGTCCAGGTAAGCAGGGGACTCTGCTTCACTCACAAACGGGGGCAGGATCTGATCTGATCCAAACTGCACCTACTGTCCTGTGTCAGGCCTGCTGGGCACTGCTCATTTATTCTGCACATGGCCTCAACAGCAGCACAAAGTGAAGAGCAACGTTTCTATCACAAAGATAATTCTGGATCACTCAGGTGTGGATTCTTCTTTCCAAACCATACAGAGACGATCCCTTAGTGACTGATCCAGGCAAACAGAAGGCACTGAACTCTAGGGGTGTCTTCTGGGGATCAAAATCAGGTTGAATTTCCCATCCCTTCCTTAGGAAGCTTCCTTGGTGTAATTTGTGTGTTCTAGTGGAGTTGTGCAACGCAGACCTCTACCTTACTGTGGGAACCTGCTTTACCATCAAGTGTTCGAAAGAATTAAGGACCAGTACCCCTTTTACTGCACTGCAGTTAACACCAGAGTGAGGCTGTTCCTACCTCATTATTGCAGGTCTGTTCTCACAACACCAATTAATTAAACCAATTAATTCCTAACCACAAGCTCTCCTTCAGCAGTCCTGTGCTCTTTGTCTGGGTTATTGCTCAAAGCATCTCCCATTTTTAATCAGCAGGCGACAGCCACATTTAACTTTCTCCCAGTAACTTCCACTCTGTAAGTTACCTCTGGCACCCCGTACTCAAATATTTGAGCTGAACGGCAAGCTCTGAATCCCCCTGCTTCAATCCCTGGTTTTACAGGATTCTCAAAGCACTACCAGTCCCTCCAGGGTTCTGTGGATTACCTGGATTTTAGAAACCAGTTTCATGAAAGGCCAGCTGTCATCGTGTCGTACTAGTTCCACTACAAGTTGTTCAAAAGCCGAAAGTTCATGGACTCCCCCCTGACGTCCTGAACTTCTCCTGTTCAGTGAGGTTTGAGGACAAGATTCTGTGAAAGAAACCAAACCCAACCAGACAAACATTAAAACCTGACAAGCAAAATAAAAACCAAAGAGCACAGTAGGTGAAATGTTATTCTTGGCTCCTAAAACCGTCATTTGAGGGCACAACTCATGTAGTTTGGCTTCAGGTATTAACTACACTACAGCCTTGTTGTGAACCACTGAATGTGTCTCCTGCCACACTAAATGCTGAGCGCCAGTCTCCGAGTTCCCCCTCCATCCTTCTTTACCACGTTAATTCTGGACAGGATTTTTTTCACCTATTTTAAACAATTAGTTAAATACTTAAAGAAAAGCCCTTTTAGTGAAGAGCAGAATAAGCTGCCTGCTCGTAACTTTTCCTTCCACAAAACCCCTATTCAGGGCGGTTTTATCTGCTTTCAAGAGTAGTCAGCGGGGTGGTCAGAGGATAAGCCCAGAAACTCCCCCTGCTGAAGGACAGGAAGGGTGCAGAATACAAGGCTGCTTGGAGCACAAGCTCCTTTACACCCCTCAGTGTTACACTGGGTCCTTTTTGTTTTTAAAGGGTTATTGTAGCTTTCCAAGTATTCTCTACCATGAAATACCAGCTATTAGCTTAACAAGCAACAGCACTTCACCCTAAGCCAGAGATATCTGTACGTTCCCAAATCTGCTGCTCTGCCTACATCTGCTCTTCACTGTGTAGCTCCCTAATGAAACAACCCCATAAAACCTGCGAGTTACCAGCTGCACGGGTTAAACCAAATACGATTTCCCCACATTCTGTTCACTCACTACCAGTGGCTCCATGTTCTGTGCAAAGCTGGGTTTGATAATTAAACATTTCTTCTTTAGACGACTAACTTTTCACAGTTTGCATGGCACTGCCTGGTTGGAAGTGATCCAAAATTATTCCAACCGCCGCATCTCCTCTCCTTGTTCTACCACACAAATCTTTCAGCAAGAAACACAATGTGGGTTTTGCTCAGGACAAACACAAACACCTTTTGCTAACCTGTAAATTGTCGTTTCCGGCCTCTTCTCTTGGGTTCGGTATCAGGAAGAGAAAGCTTTCTATACTTTTTAAGTCGTTCGCCTGAGTCTCCAGTATCAACAATTCTAAAGCCGAGAGAACTGGAAGGGTCATTTTCCTGGGTACTGTCATCATTCTTTCGTCCTCTGCGCTTCCTTCGAGGACTGAGCAATTCCACAAATACGTCTGTTTGTAATGAATTTTGGCTCTGTCGAGTAGTCCGGCTAGTAAGTCTTAAAGAAGGCTTGGTCTCTGATTGAGGGGCTGACTTCACCTTTCTTAAGCCCCTCCTGGTAACTCTGGATGAAGGTTCCACTTGCTTAGACGTGTTTTGTTGGTTACGAGAAGTGTTTCTTGCCTGACGTTGGCTGTTCTGGCTTGAGAATGGATTGTTGAGTTTGGCTGCTCTCATTTTTAATGGCAACTTGACCTGGGGTCTTCCTTGCTTTGATGGGCTACAAGAAGTGAGCAGTCACATTTATTTATCCCACAGTTCCTTCCGTTCAGCTTTTTTCCCCTTAGTTTTCTAATTCAGCATTTAAACAATCCAACTCTTCCAAGGCTGGGCTGGTAAGCAGCTCTTTCGAGCTGACACAGCCACCAGCTGAAACAGTGCTCTCAACTCTCTTACATATCACGTGGAGCATACAGTTTAAAGCAACGCCCGGAATTCTGACCACCCTCGCAGCATGCACAACATGACTGCATTAATGGGAGCAACAGCTATCCGTTTCTTTCAATCACTTGTTTCTCACAGCTACTGTAACATCTAGG
This sequence comes from Upupa epops, assembly GCA_013397515.1. Lineage (NCBI taxonomy): Eukaryota > Metazoa > Chordata > Aves > Bucerotiformes > Upupidae > Upupa > Upupa epops. Next base: position 1,351,973 of record VZRI01006783.1, read on the forward strand.
AATGTTGAATGCTTATCACGTAAATGAAACTTCTAAAACACTATGTATAAAAGTTATGCTCTGGTCACAGTTTACAGCTAGTACTCCAGACTCTCCTTCCATTACAGGAGAGAAGGAAAATCCCAGAGAGGCAAATTTACTTCTCAAGGAAATGCATGTTCTCTCCAGTTATTGAATCCCAACTGAATTTGAATCACAAATCATCTCCCTCTGGTCAATCTAAAAGACTGTATGAAACACAAAAACACTCCAAGATGAGGAAAGTTTCCTCCAACCTTCATGCTCCTGCACTGCATCAAACTTCACTGAAGTTACCACACTGGATTGTGCAGTAGTTACTTTGGGGTTTTTTGTTGTTTGGTTGGGTTTGCTGGTGATGTCTACTTGCCTTATGTCATCTTCCTCTTGAGATTCATCCTCCTCATCGTGTGTTTCTTCGTAATGCTCTTCCTCACTTTGTCTCGTCTCGTCATAGTCCGCATCTTCGTCCCTTTCTCTGAGTCGGTCAGTAGTCTCGTCATCACTTTCCACAGAAGGTCTCTGTCGGGAGGAGAGGCGTCTCGAGCGCTGTTTTGGCCGGCACTCTGGACAAAACCAGTCTCCTTCAGGAATGATCTAGAAACGGAAGAAAGAAAATTAAACCATTAGCTACAGGCACTTCAGCTGTAAGAATTACTCAGGTTGCGTGTGGAAAGGAAGGGCCTCCCAGATACCTTCAGCTTGGGCCTGATGCAGTATGTGTGGTAGCCCCGATCACAGCCGTCGCATAGCACCATGCTTTCTGCATCGCCTTTCTTTCGACACACTTTGCAGCGTGCGTTGAGGATCGACTTGGACCAGATGACGCTTCGATCCAATGTAGACAGATGCAGGAAAACTTGGGACAAGCTGGTAGAAGCCAGAAGCGATTCTCTCCAGCGATCCAGAACTGTTTTATAGGAGCGCCCACCATCGCTGGCATCTTCCAGTTGAGAAGGGGATTAAAGGAAAAAAGGCAACATGATCAAACAAATGTGGTCGTCTGGGTTACTCTATACTGCGAGGTAAAGGCTCTGACTTTCAAGCAGACAGCAGTAAAACAACAGCATAATAACAGAGGCTTCATCATCTCTCTTCAATGCTCCTTAGTTTCCAGGCTGCTGAAGCTGTAAGGGTTTACTCTTCAATGCCAAACAAATCTTAGTGCTTGCACACGCACACACATCATAGGAGTACCATGTGAGAGTTGCTCAGGACGTCAACCTGCAAACCTAGAGATTTGATCTTATTTCTACAAGTATAAATGAGGATTACTTTAGATTACAAAAAAATTCCCACAAAATCAAAAGACACTGCCCCAGTTTACTCTCCCTTGAATGTACACTTTGAAATCCACAAGTATTAACACTCACAGGAAACACCTGGCCTGAAACAACCACTTCATTGGCAAAAAACAAGCTTAAAAGGCTCTTCTCACCTGCACTTGCCTCAGTGTAGCTCTCAGCCCTTTTCCCACACACCCCAGTGACTTTTTTCCTGCCCTGTGCTCTACCTTCACAAGAAGCTGCATGTCTGTGCAGTCAGCAGACTAGTGTGGCTGAAATAGAAGAGCTTCCTTGCTATTTTATAAGCAACACAGCACGCGTGAATACGTTGTCCACACCTAGTGACAAACCATGTAAGACCTGGGATCCTAGTGAAGTTAGAAATAAACAAGAGGGGGGCTGTGGTGAGAAATCACACTGATTTTCACAGGGGTTTGGTTGGCAATCAGGGCCACCGAACAGCCACACAGAATATGAGCAGCTGGGAACTACAAAAGCAAACTGGCAGTTTGAGGAGCCAGAGGAATGAGAAGGCATAAATAACACCCTGTACTGCTGCTGCTGAACAGGAATGGAAATTATGAATATGGGAAGCTATTTCTTGAATTTTAGAGCAAGTCCAAAGAAGGGCAACAAGGCTGGCAAAAAGTCTGGAGAAAAAACCCTGTGAGGAGCAGCTGAGGGAGCTGGGCTGGGTAGTCTGGAGAAAAGGAGGCTGAGGGGAGATCTTAGTGTTGTCTACAGCTACCTGAAAGGTAGTACACAGGTGGGAGTCAGTCCTCACAAGGACAAAGTGCTAGAACAAGAGGAAATGGCCTCAAGTGGCACCAGGGGAAGGTCAGATTGTCCACAAGGAAAGGTTTCCTGGAACGTGTCTTCAGGCCTTAGCACAGGCTGCCCAGGGAAGAGGCTGAACTGCCATCCCTCCACGTGTTTCAGAGTCATGGAGATCGGGAGTTCAGGGGACAGAGTTTAGCAGTGGCCTTGGGACAGCAGGGTTCATGGTTCTGGAAAAGACCTTAAAGATCACAAATCTAAATGACTTTATGATTCCAAGAAGGTTTGAGGGGAGGAAGATACAATGCAGCACAGTTTGTGTCATAGAAATGGCCCAGGCTTTCCTTCTAAAAGTGACAGCCACTGCATAGACAGTGGTACTTGTGTGCTGCTTACTAGCACACTCCAGAATAAAATGCCATCTTGCCAGAGCCAGCTGCTCCGGTCACAGTGGGCACAGGAATGGGCCACGATCCCCCTGTCTGCCAAAGGGAAGGGAAAAATATCCAATCAAAACGAAAGCAAAGAATGAGACTAATTGCTCTCCTGGCAAGGCCTTTCTGCCTTCTCATCAAGTGGCTGCCAGGATTTCCCTAATCTTGCATACATTTACATCAGCAGCAAGAACAAGGGAGAGGATTTGAGACAGTGGAGGATAAACAGGCAACACAGCTCCCTCAGCAAAATACAGCCACTCCTCAGCTGCAAATGCAAACCTAGCTTTCCTAACGTTTCCTGTTACACCATCCTTAGGAAGGCTGAACCCGAGGCAGGAAAACCAGGGCTGGTGGACAAGATGCTTCAGTGCCCCTCTCAATGTATATTTTACAATTCTGAAGAAAATTAAAATCAACACTGATGTGAGACTCTCTTCAGTCCTGCTGCCGATTTACTAGAACTCTGGCAAAAATCACTGTATCTGAAGTTGAAAGACAGATAAAGCATCTCTTTTGCTGACATTGGCAGCTTCAGCGTTATCACTATTTTTTGGTGGTTATTTTTAGCCTGGATTGGTTCAACACAACAAATATTGGCGGCTGCAGACAGGAATTACTGACCACAACCTGCTCCGGCACGTCCTGCTGCTGGAACACACAGGCCCAGCAACACCCGCTGCTTCAGATTCCAAGTTGTAAAATAAGAAAAACAACTTTTCCAATTCCATCCATCATCTTCCTCGTTTATATTGTTACCTCGGAGCAAGAAAAAACCTCTCCCTTTGTGTCTGAGCTGCTCTAGGTTGCGCAGTGGGATACCCCTGTGTCAGCTAAGCCCTCTGCACCTTGCTACAATGCAAACGGAGTTGTTTGACAGATCCGTGCACTCATCTATCAATAGCTAATTGAGTTCAGGGAAGGGTTTTCCATTTCAGTATTTCTAGAAAGGACATGCAGTTGCACAAAAAAACCCCAACCAGAAACACTAGAGGGAAAGGGGGGGTGAAGGATTAGGTGAACACAGAGATTTCTGTCTGAAAGTGATAAAAAGAAAACAGCACTTGATCTTTGCTTGCAGAAAGCCTTAAAAATTTAAAAAGACTTAAAGAATAATATAAAAATAATTTAAATATAGATATTACACATAATTTGAAAAAATAATTTTTTAAATATTTAAACATATTAAAGCTTTAAATATTTAATATTTAAAATATTAAATAGCTGTGTTTGTTTTACCATCTTTAGATCTTTAGTTTCAGTACTGCCTATCCTTCAATATAGGAACTGGCTATAACTTTTTAAAGTGAAAACAATAAACAAAAAAACTTGATCAAATATTCAATCCTTTCCAATTCTTAGCAGTACAAGTAACATTTAATATTTGCTACCTCTCTGACTAGTCTTGTCTTCCACTTTCTTCCTCTTTGCATTCCCCCAGAGCTTCCTTTGACTATCTTCTGCATTACCTGACATGAAATTCATAAAGTTATTTTAAATACCTTGTGTGAAGCACAGCAGAGTACTTTGTAATTAGGTTTTATAATTCATACTTGTGCAATCTAAATTAAGAAGTAGCTGGAGGAGTGAATCCCAATACATGCACATGAAACCGGTAGGCAGTGATGGGTAAGAGAATCATCTGCATGGAGTGACTGCACATCCCTGGATTTACTCTCTCACTAACAGAAAGCTTACGTGAAAATCCATCTCAGCTCTAGGAGCACCTTACGTGTCCACAGGTTTATCTGGTCTGGACTACGAGAAACTGCTGAGTAGCTCAGCAATACAGGCCCAGTCCTCAAGGACCAAGAGGACTTGCTCATCTGGCCACGTGAGATTACGCATGGAAGGTATTCTGAGTATTAACATGATGAAATGTCCCAGGAAATAAGAGGCACAGTAAACTTCACTGGCTGCAAAGGCAAGGTGCCTTCTTCGGCTGCCCCCTCTGAAGGCTAAACACAATCATTTTATCATAAAAAAAAAGTACTTCCACTCTGCTCATGAAACTCCACAGGGAGGTGAAAGCAGGAGAACAAAGACTCCGCAGACACTAATCCTATCCCAGCTCACTGCCAGAAGATGCCCGGTGCTGTTAGGAGAAGGACATTTATAAATAGAAAAGGAAACAACTCTGGGAGGAAACAGCAGGGTAAAGGGCACTGGAAAGAAAGGAACGAAATAAAGACAAGCAAAAAGGAGGGAAAAAGCAGGGTAAAGGGCAAGGCACAAGTGGGCAGGAGGTAAATGGTTCAAATATGGGTCACAAAGGTGCTCTCAGGAACCAGAGGCCCTTTCGTATGGAAATCTGAAGGGTGCTTAGCGACTAGAGTGCTGGCCTAGTGCAAAAAGCAAGGGGTGGGTTGTGGCTGCCTCGTTGCCTCCAGGGCAACCAAATCACTTCATCATTTTGTACCTCAATTTTCAGGTCTCTGCAATAGGAATGACGAGAACTACTTTTCCAGTGCAAATTATTCGGGAATGCAAGGAAAAGCCATTTATACCCAAAAAAAGGAGTACAATCCCAAACAAAGTGCTCACATTTCTTTCCCTATACGATGTTTTACCTGAGAAGCAGCACTTCAGAGCTTCCATCAAACAGCTAATAAAAAACCTGCCCTTTTTTTTTTATACACTTTAACTCTGGAATTTTGCAGGAAAAGCCAAAACCTCCTCTTTATGATTCTCCCTAAATTCTATCTTGGGCTGGGCTGAAGGAAAACCACCCCAATTTTCATTGCTAACGTGTAAGGAAGGGATTTCTAAAACACAGCCCGTTCTTGAACTCACGCAATACATTTAATCACCAAACACAAGATTAGTGGCCATCTAGCAGCTCCAAGACAGAGAAGTCTTTCTGGGGTTCCTAGATTCCCTTCTGCATTGCTGTCTTCTGTGTCAGTCTTTTCTTGCTCTTCCACTTGAGTATTTGGTATGCACCTCAACTCTAAACTTATCAGAATCACCAGTGAGGCTCCTGGCAGCCTGATAGAGCCGTGGAACAAAAAACGGAGCAGAGAGGAGCAGCTGGTCCTTTCATTGCTGTGCTGGGTCCCCTTTGTCTGCTCTGCACCCTGGAGGCCACCGGGATAAAGTTGCCAGTGACTGCAATGAATTTTACCAGGCTCTTTAGCACAAGAAGCTGTAAGTAGAGCGAAGACTAAAAATTAAGTGTGGCTCCTTTCTCTAATAGAAGAGCAAAAGGAAGGTGGAGAGGTGAAACAAGCTCTGCTATGAAGGCAATGACTGAAATGATGACAAAGCTTGTTCAATTTGGGTTAAAGCAGAAATACAGGGGTACTCCTGATTTAAAGTGCCTCCGGTACCACTCCCAGAACTCAGTTCCTGGTGCTTGCCTGACTTCCAGTGGTTTCTACTTCAGTGGTATTTAAATCAGCCTCAAGAGCTCGGTTTGTCAGGTGTAATGTTAGAAGCTTATGCAGGTCTACAGCTGGAACAACTATAAAACACCCTCCTGTCAAAAAACAACAGGAAACCAGAAATGCCCACAAACCAAAACCTGGTGGTTACAAACTAAGAGCTATTTTCTATCATCACAGTACTGCCAGCTGCTTTGTGGAGGGGTCACTGAAAGACGACATCACAGTTCTGAGCACAGGGCAGACCCCAGGAGGCAGTAGCATCCACTCTTAATAGAAGGTTTAGTAACACTACTAACAGCTCCTTGTCAAGCTGAGCAGAGAACTTCTCCCCTCTCCCACTGCACAAGCTGCTACTAAGAAACAGAAGGTGCAAAAGACCTGTTTACAACTGAAGAGCTGAAGCCCAATTTGAGGTTACAGGGATTTCACACTCACCTTTACACTCAAGTTCTAAGTTTGCTGCCTTAAGCGTGAAATGCTGAAGCATTCTAGTCAGAAAGGGTTCCATCCAGAGCTGGTGATGGTCCGCTAACATGCCTAAGCTGGCCAGATGCCTTTCAAACACAAAGCTAACACCAGGCTTCCCTAATGCTTTGCAGTTGTACCTTCTGGTTACATCCACAAGTTTGCAAGTCAGAGCATCTTTTGTGCTACTTAACTGCTTGATGGAACCTGCTTGATGCAGTCAAACCCATAAGCTGGTACTACAGAGCCAAAGCCACAGCTCCTCCAGGAGCTCTCTGGTGACAAAACTAAGCCTTGTCTTCATTCAGACTCATTTCCTGCTAAAAGCAGCCCATTACCCAACTGAAAACATGAGACACTTGGTACCAAAGGTGAAGCAAGAAAAAGGGAACCTGACACTGTTGCTTAATGGCTAGGGCAGCAAGGCAGAGCAGAGCAGGACTAGAATCCTTCCTTCTCCCTCAACTATGTAGGGTATTCTATACATTATAGTAATCCTACAGCAGTGCTGCTCTTCGGAGCAGAAGACATGCACAGGCCCAGTGTGGTAAACATGGAATTTAAATACATGCAAATCACCTAATGCATCCCTATACATCATCCCTACACTTTACCACACAGTACAAAGCATCTAAAGGAAAACAGGATTCCCATATTAAGACCAAAACTAAACCAAACCATCAGCACAACGTCAGACAAAACCATAAGCCATCAGAAGATTATGACAGATTGAGACAATTGCAAACACAAGAGACACTGGAGAACTGTCTCAACAGCTCTCTCCAATACTTTGGAGACACCTTTCTTCTCTTACTCTTTTTCTTCTAAATTCAATTAAAGATTCCAAATCCATTGGCTGCAACCTACTAATAGCAAAGTTTTATCCCTTAAGGGCACACTGTGGTGAACTTAAAGCTGTCTGCAAGAGGCTGTTGCCAAAAGAATCTCATCATCTGGAAGTGGAGGCAGATAGGGCACAATCTATTTACACTCTGCACGTACAGAGTAAACACAATAAACACTGCAGCAACTGTCGATTATCTGTCCCACGCTCTGCTGTAAATGGAGCAGGAAATGAGCTGTATCACGCCTGGGCTGGAAAGGGCACAGGTACTTGAGCAGTCCCAACACCTAGCCAAGGAAAAACTTTGAACAGCTGTGGTTTAAACTGCTTCTGTGCTCTCTTCTGTCAAACCCATCTGCTTCATCTCCCTCTTCTAGAGGTCACCAGACTGATAGGGAAAGCTCACGGAGGGGAAGCCATGTCTGTGTGTCAGCACTCCTCTTCAGCAGGATCTGAGCACCCAGACATCCGATTCCATGCACAAACAGGCGAGATGCAGAAGCAGTTTTAGGTCAACTGTGCCACAGAGCACTAACATGTAGTGTTGACACACCAAACTAGCATTTTCAGCTTAAACTATTGCAGCAAAATCTGCCACAGCCTAAGGACTGTGTGTGCAGTCTGTCATTATCAGAGGAGAGCATCAACTTAATAGGATGTGCATCAGTTTGTGCTCTGGAAGAATCCTGGCCAGGCACAGTGTGGCTGGCCCTCAGTGCAGCAGCCCAAAGCGAACCTGGCCAAGACAGTGGCCTCAGACCCTTACACACTTCTCCAAGGCAAAACCCATACTGAATTGCAAGAGAATCCTAATGACTCCAGACCTGAGGGATCACTGGAAAACAAAGTGACTTTGCACTATGGATCCTCTCCCTCATCCTTAAGGCACATCAGAAGAATCTAAGTTAGGTTCTAAGTTAGGAAGATGCGTTCAAGTCAAGCTATAATCATGCCTTGGTTCAGATTTTTATCATTTTTGGCATGTTTTACAGCAAAAATGCAGACCCAGAAAGTTTACAATGTCAACTTCACTATGTGTTACGGCAAACAGTCTGACATTGCTGAACAAGGTGATCCATGTAAACCAGACCTATACTGCTTTCACAGAAACAGTTTGAGAAGGATCATACCCTTTTACAACACACAGAAGAAGCCCAGTGTATAGGTGCAGGATAAGCTGACCTCAGGAGCAATACTGAGTTAAGAGTATTCCTGTAGAAAGCTTACTCATTCCTGCCCACGGGTATCATTTGTCTCCCGATGCATCAGTATAATTATAGGACCACATAAACAACAGCACTGAAGTGATCCAGGTATTTAAGAGTAAATTATGCTATTAATTAATAAGTCATACTTAATTAACATTAATACTTAATGGAGAATATGAAGAAAGTCAGTCATGGTTTATGGCTGTGCAAGCTGACACACTATCATCTTTCATTTGAACAATGGCATGTAGCAGTAGGTGAATTGTTTGTTCTGTGAACTCTGATCTGTTCTCCAACACGTCCCAACCAAACATCCAGTCTCATACGAGCAGCAAGTGGGACTGGAGTGGGTCTTTTTGAGTTAGTGAGGATTTGTTCGTCAAAGTCTTACACAAAATTAAGAGACGTACAGTTTCAATCTGAAGCTTACCGAGAGGTGCTTTGAGAAACCTGCGCTCGATTCCTTGTTCGATCTGAAGTAGAGCAGATGCCAAGTGGTGGACAATGTTATTGACTGGTTGAGGAGTACTTGCACTAGTTGATGCAGTGCTTGGAGCTTCGGTTTTTAACCCAACAAATCTAGAATAGAAAGATATAAGGTTTTTAAACACCAGATACTTGTACAGGTCTGTATCTGCAGCAGGTTATTTCTACTTTGTTTACCGACTACAGACATGAATGGACAATGCACAGCAGTGATGAGTTATCCCTGGAGTCTGCTTAATTAGCCCAGTTAACCTAGATGACTCTGTCACCTAAGGATGATTTACCTACATTTTGAGAACCATTCATGACAAATTTGAGTGCAATTGCTAAGACTTCCAGAAGATCTGATACAGCAACCAATCATCAGCTGCTTTCCTGGAGGTTTCTGTGAAGGTTAGAGTCCCAGTAACTCAGCAGTGAAAACACTGCCAGAGGAGAGCTGTAGCCTTTTAGGATACTTCTGTCTGCACAAGCTCCATACAACCCCCAAATTAATTTTCAAAATAAAATAGTTTAACTAAAATCAGAAAATAATTTAATGTTTATTGATGTAAAATTCTTAACTTGTATATTCCAAATCTTAGAGGATTTTTTCTAAAAAACCCTGTTCTTGATTTCTAAACATCTACTGATTTAATGTTCTAATGTGTTCTCAGCTTTGGAGGATTTTTCTAAAATACCAACTCTTCATGCAAGAACAAAAATAGGGGGTAGCTTTCTAATAAACTAGACTTTGCTCAAAGAAGAGTAAGTAGGCGCTTTGAAATGTAGCTAATGTTTGTGGTTCCAGAAGATGAAGTATAGTGGTAGGAGAGCAGCAGCTCACATTAATTAAAATAAAATTCAATTTCTACTTCAGGTTTATAAAAGAACCAAACCCAACTAATTAAGACTGTCTGGATTCTGCTTTACTCTGGTGAATGAGAAAGGCTTTTGGTTGTCCCTGGGTTGGGTTTTTTTTTTTACCCCCACACACTTAAAAGCTGTTCATTATATTTTGCAGTCACACACATTTTGAGAGCCTGAAAGCAAACAGGAAAAAAAAGCTGCACAGTTATTTACATTTCACTAGTCAAACTCCAAGGTCTTAATGAGATGTCACTCGCTCCGAGGTGAATAAAAAGCCCAGCATCAAAAGCAACCTGTCACATGATTGCAGAATCCCATAGCCTCTGCTTTAATATGCAAGACTTTATATTCGACTGTAGTCAAAACTGTGACGGAGTCAGTATCAAATGGGGAAAAAACCCTAAGCAACAAGGTTTTTGCAGTTGATTTCAGAGTTGGCAATGGAGCAAGTGCCTAAGGTAAAGGGAGACAGCAAAGTTCTAACTTCTTAACTAAAACAGTGGAATGTTTCTACTTCGTGGTTTTCAGGAAGCAAACGTCTGAATTGTGCCATTAGGAAAGATGACCCTATCCACTGTGCAAGCACCTAAAGAACCAAGATCCGAAGGGCAGTCTTGAATGAAAATACTGAACTAAAAAGGCAGAAACCTTCATGAACTCTAAGAATTCCCACATCCAGCATTCATGAGTCTACCCAGCAGTACAGCTTTCATAAAAGTCAAATTCTAACAGCTAAAAACCTCTCAGAATTGCCTCCATTTAAGCTTTCCCCCTGCAGTATTTCAACATTCACATCCAAGCAGTTCTACACATGGTCCGTAGATTCAGGTACATCTCTACTTCTGAAAGGCATTAAACTTTTAAGAACTAAATATTTAGAAATATCAGTTTCTGTAGGTCAATTACACTATATCCATTCTTGCTGTCAGAGTCCCACATCTGCCACAAGTATTTAAAAAAGAAAACCCCAAATAAACCCAACAAGGCACTTTTACCATTACAGAACTGTATGATTTGAGGCTTCCTCTCTTTTACTGGGTTGCAGCTTGCTCTACTGAAAGATCATTCAGAGAGCTCTCAGATTGTATCAGTTTTCCTGCAGTGATGAAGGACCGTGGCCTGTTGCAGTGATGGCCCTGATGTGACTCACGAACAGCCACACGGGTCAGTTCAACCAGCAATTTGTTACTCTTTCCATTTCCCCTTTTAAACACTCCTACTCGCTCTATAAAGTGGGGTGTGATTAGGTTGGGTTTTTCCTTTTCTCCTCCTTTTCTGGTTTAAAAAAAACCAGGAATTGCTAGCTGAACTTTCCTCTGCATTCCAAGTGATTTTTAAATAATTTCAAAATAAATTCACATATTGCTTATTTGATAATTTTCACTTTGAGCAGTGTGGTTTCTGAACCAAGAACCAGCAGTAAATATTGGTGGTCCAGTTTTATATGGTTATAGTACAGTGTCGTTTAGAAAATACAAGCCAACACAAAAAACCTCGTATTTTACAATTCAAATCTTAGCAAGTATGGTTCCAAGAAGCAAGGGTAAAAATTTAGAACAGCCAGAGCACTGCTATAAAACTCACAGTGCAGGGCTATTATTTAAACTCCAGCTCTTACCTGTCTTTGACAATCAACTTATCTTGGTCATCAGTTTCCATTTCTTCAGCTTCTTCATTCACAGTTTTAATTATACCATTCTCTTTGTTTTCATCATTCAGGAACTCATACCACCCGTGTTCCAAGGCTGCTCTCCAAGACTGTCTGTCTGCAACCTGAAGCAAACATACAAATGTGAAGTTTCTAAAGAATCAAAGGCCACAAACCTCTAGCCCCAATTACTGTCTACACTTAATTACATTTATGCTGTTGGTAAAACCCACAGCATGCAAAACTTCTTGTTTCATTTACAGACTCGACGGCACCACTGGGCTCTGTGTTCTACAGCTAACAGATACCTTAATAGCTCCCAGTGTTCCTTGGTAGATCCTGTCTTCAATGTCCAAAAGAAAGTCTCGAAGTCTCAGTTCAAGCTGCTTCTCTGCAGACACGTGAAATCCATCATGGGCATTCTGCATCCTGCCCCGTCCTGAAGGTAGTTTCATGTCACTTTGAGGTTTGTCTGCAAGACACAGCAAGCAACTTTGTGTTAGTGGACTTTGAAGTAGCTGCTGATGGAGGGAACAGCGGTAGTACAAGGCAGAACACACACATTCAAAGCTTTTTTCCCTTAGTAACAATTGCCAACACCAGGCCAACTAAGGCATCCTATTCAACCGAGCAGAGTATTCTTTTACGGGAAGATCAATTAGCATCTGCTAATTGCAGCTCTAGTAAACTTAAAAATCATTCTTCTGTCTTAAACTTCTTACAGTGGTAGGTAACCTACAGCTCTCTGCTCTAAGTGCAAGGAGGGGAAAAAAAGGCAAGAAAAAGACTGAAGTAACAGTATTTTTCATATTTGATGATCCTTACTTTACAAGGGAACTGGGTTTTCCCTCCTGCCTAGATCATTATCATGGCGATGCTGAAAATGTGTGAGCCACTGACAATAGCAAAAACTAGAACAAGATACAATCCCTTAAAAAACCCCTCACTTTACAACAGAACAGATACAGATAAGATGACACAGGCACAGACTCGTCTGACTGGGCCTTCTAATTAGGCAGAAAAAAAGGAATAAGACATCAAGTTAATTTATGAAAAAGAAAGGAAAAGCTGATGATGGGGCTTGTCAAGCAAAAAGAACCTCTTCATAAGAGAACATACACCTCCTCATCACTGTATGAAACAACTTGGAGGTATTTAGTCAAAAGCTACCAAGAAGCTGCTGTTAAGGAAATGCAGGATAAATCCCTAGGATTTTTTCAGTTGCAGAAACAGTTCCCTGTAACTGAAAGTGACTACATAAATACTCTTCTCAAAAAAACAAAATCAAGAGCACGTATCGATTTTATTCCCATGCAGTCTGCAGCACAAGAGAGTCACAGAGCAATTATCCTTGTCCTGAAAGTCATCTGAGTGATGACAACAGTGCATCAGCTCATGTCTACTGCAGTTAAACTCCCTCTCCAGAGCACAGCAACACGTGGTCACTTATACCTTGGCACTGCACCACCAGATCTAAATTCCCTTTATTCCTATTAAAGTGAAGTTCAAAGTTGTCTTTTTTATAATCAGTGTTACTCTACTAAAAAAAAAGAAGGAAAGACCCTCTATAACTGTGGCAATGGGATTGCTTTAGGGCAGAAAGCAACACACAAGATACAGACAAAAAGGTACAGTAACTAGGAATGTAAGAAACCTCACACAACATCACAAACGTAAGAGATATTTTCTCACATAAAAACACAGGCACAGATATAAGGCCTCCAAACAAAGCTTAGTTACGATGCAGAAGCTCTGCCCTGTGCCAGCTCCTACCAAAACAAATGGTAAATAGGTTATGGATTAAGTAGTATTTGAGGAGTTCTTGGCACATCCTAGCAACACACTGCAGTAAATGCAACTCAGCCCTGCTGTGAGCAGATTTCCCAGCTATGAAATCCTCACAATTTGACCAATTCCCAACAAAATGTGCTTTCTTGAATGCTATCCTTGGGACACTTCCCTTCAGCAGTGTTCTCGACACACTAACATACCACAAGGAATCCAGCAGCAAACTCGAGCAGGCAGTATTTTACCAGTGATCTGAACTAACACTTCGTCAATCACAAAACACTGCCTAGGAGAAAAGCAGGGGAGAAAATCCCCCAAGTCTTCAGTACAGGAAGGCTTTAAGTGCATCCTTGTTTTGAAATGCATAAACAAAACACCACTCTGCAGATCTCTTCCTCTGTACTGAGCCTCTCCAGAGGAGGTGAAAGAAGATAAAAGATTATCACAGAATCTGGTGCACTGATGTTAACCCACATAACCAACATAGCCAGTAAAGGCTTTTGGAACAATTAAATACAACGTTATGAACCTAGGGATAGCGGCATGCTCTACGGATTAGGGAGATGTTAGTATAATGACTTGATAGTCCTGGAGCTCCTTTCCAGCCATACTGATCCTATGATTCTATGAAAGAACATGTCCTACTCAAACCAAGCTGTGGTGTTCCCACTGTCATACACTGACTGCAGCATTTCTAGTCACACTGGAAACGAGAACACCACAGATCATCATTACTGTGACTTTTGTTCAGCAGATATTAATCTTTATTCCCCAGGTAATCCTTCCTCAAAGCTCAAATGACTTCCTAAAAATATTTCAGAGCCAATCCCATTTGGCTAAGCAGCGAGAGACTAGAAAAATGAGGGCTGTTTTTAGCCTAAAACCAGAAAACACACAAAGATCCACCAGGTTAAAAAACAGGAGAAACCTCTAAAACTATTTTCTGTAGAGTGAAGCCATGTTTAAAATTACTTGGCTTTTTGAAAGTACAAATAAAATGGAATTAGAAGTTTCTAGAATATTACATAGGAGTTACAGCACTAGAAGCAAATTAAGATCAAGAATCTTTTGTTTACCTGGCATATGGAACTTTTCCACAGGAAAGCCGGTGAGTCGTTCATATATTCTATTTTTCTCTTGTAAAAGAGTTTCTTTTAAGGCACTCTCCCTATGTCCTCGGGAATTGAGAGCCTCTAGGAGTTGGTCCAGTTGTTCCCGAGAATTGTAAAAGCACCAACGGTTTGGTTTGTATACTGGCCTTGGCACCTCTACGACAACACTGGTGTGTGAATCTTGGTCAAGATTGGAGGTAGATTCAGACGATTTCAAAGACTCTCCAGTTTCACTGAATACCTGAGGTTCATTTGTGCAAGACTGTACATTATTCGGAAAAGAAGAGGCTCGAGGCAGCAACATGTCTTCTGTGAGACCTGAATAGTCCTCTTCTACGAACAATCCGGGAACAGAGGGGAAAATCCAGTAGCGTCGGTACAGACGGTCACGACCTAAAGGGGTGATATTTGTGCAGGCTATTGCATTCTGAATCTTTTCTAACAGTTCCTTCTCTTTCTTTTGTTGCTCCTGTTTTAAAGCTTCTTCATCTTCAGCAGTAAGAGGTTCGCTCTTTTCACCAGCAGCCTCTTCTTGTCTTGGAAATTCCTTATATTCATTTTGGCCTCTCCTTCCTAAAAGTTGAGGGAAGAACGATAGCAGAATTCAGCAATTCTTTAAAGCAAAAAGAGATGTCTGCTGTAAATATATTATGATAAAGTAAAACTCAAGCAGTTTCGTTATTAAAAACAAAGTGTTTTGGAAACTACTTGGAGGAAATTAAATCTGGGGACATGTCCGGTTGCATTCACACAGGCTGCTTCCTTAACAAAGACAAACTAAAACCGACCACTCATTATAAACGTTTTTACAATACCTGATCTTTTCATAGCTTCCTAATAAGAAGAATCAAAGCCACATTATCTCCTACTAGGTAAGACACCTAAAACTCCCTCTCTTGGAAGGCAAGAAACAGAAGTGTGAAAGCATATACAGCTTACTGATAAAACTACAGCAGGCCAGCTTAATGCACTTAATGACACATTCTTTTCAGTTACCTTTAAACATTTATAGAAGAGATTGATGCTGAATAAAAAAAAAAGTCTACTATGAAATCCAGCAAACTTCCCAGGTGCACGCAGGCTGCCCAGGGAAGGCACTGAATTGCCATGCCTGGATGTGTTTCACAGTTGTGGAGATCTGGAGCATAGGGAGAGGGTTTAGTACTGGCCTCAGGACAGCTGGGGCAACAGTTGGATTAGATAGTGTTAAAAGGTCTTTTCCAACCTAAATGATTCTGTGTACACAAGTGACCAAATATAGTGTTACCTCTTCCTCGTTTTTTGTTTGGTCCCAGCTCTTCTTCATCCTCTGTCACTGTGTCCATGTCTTGTTCTTTACGTTCAATTTCCTTGCTCTCTGTACTAGTATCAAGCTCTTCCCTTTCTTCCTCCCTGATAGAATAAAATAAAAGAACAGCAACTGACTAAATAAAAGCTGAATGAAAAGAAACACCACAAAGACGCTTTCCCTCTTGGAATTCCTGAAGTCAAATACCTATGAAGTTATTTTAAAAATAAAGCATATCTATCTATTCAAATCCAGAGGAAACCCACTGAACTGTAAATGGAAAATTTCTTACCAAAGACTACAAGCTGTTCTTTGGTATTCATGCTGATTTTAAAAGCACTATAATAACCAGGTCCTTCCTGGAGACAGCGTAATTCTACTGACCTGCTTTTTTAATCCCTATGACTCTAAAGTTCGTTCATCAACACGTTTCCCCCTGGTCTAGGAAGTATAATTAAAAACCTACAGAACTACATGCAACCGTTACGGGATAACATGTGTTTGGGAGTCCGGTGTGTTTGGGTTGTCTTTCAGTTATAGTTTCAAAACCACAACACAAGGGGGTCTTTGGTTCATGCTCATCTTTTACAAACAGATTTATTCACTAACTCCCCTCCTCAAGCAGGTAAAGCTATAATGGCGTATGTATACATAGCTTTTTTTCGGGAATCATGTACAGCTGCATGTGCATGAGTTTTACCAACTGAAACTGTATAGTTTTATTAATAGAAGAAAATGCTTGGGTTTTATGCAAATCATCTGGGACAGTGCAGCATTTAAAAAATGCTCTTAAATATAGTTCAGAACTGTTCTGCGAGGTCAGTATTACCTAGCTCTGATCAGACCACTTCCTCAAATTAGAATGGTGAGTAACAGAAGACACTCAGAGATATAAATGTAACGCAAGACAAAGTAATGCATAAAAGCCCCAAATAAATTAGATTTTACAAGTTCTCATGTCAGTAGGTGGAACTGTCAAGCTTTCAACAGAATTATAATTAAAATTTCATAAAGAAATTCTAGAATATTAGGAAGAAAAATAAGAGTTCTGTACTTGAATTACACTTCTTTATATGATCTAGTCAATGAAAACCACATAGGCAGAGTCTGCCACATAACTGACAAGTGCTGTATGCTGTGTATCACAGAAATACTACGTATCATACCCAGCAGGTACTTCTGCAGCAGGATTCCTTTGCTCCTCTTCCTTCAGCTTTTCTTGCTTCTCTTTCATTTTCAGCTCTTGCTCTCTTAATCTTTCTTCTCTTCTCTTACGTATCCTAACAGTAAGGACACAGAGAAAGAGTTGCCATTAAACTAGTGTCTGATCTGGATACATCTTTCCTCTTTTATACAACAGCATCACCCATAAATAGCAGTAATGTGGGAAAGGACAATGCCTAGCACAATAAAGTTCCACTCTGTCTGGGGTCTCAAGAAACCAATATAAAACCCAAACACAACTACTGTTATCTCACATGCCTTTTGCAATCAGTAAGTTAATCTAACTGGCAGCAAAAGTATTTCACTTTCCACATCCTGTTACCTGGCTGCTGCTGCCTCTCGTTCTTTGCGATGCTGTTCTGCCTTTAACTCTCTGAACTCTTGTTTTGCCTGTCGCAGCACATCAACGGAGTCCTCAATGAAATCTCGTGTGGAAACGAGAGTCAGAAGCTTCCCACAGAGGGCATGAAGGATCTTCATCTTTTCTCCTAATAAAATTCAGACCAATTTTCGCATTTCATTATACAACTGATAAATAAGGCCTAGTTTTACGCACTCCAGACTTAAGACCGGTTCTCACTGAAGAACAGGGGAACAGTCAAACACTTGCAGTGCATGAGCCACACTTGCCAAGAGGCATTTCCCAAAATATCTGTCTTGCTCCGAGATGTGAGCCTTTTTTTAACCACGTATTAACTTTTAACACCAAAACAAGATCTGAAAAAGCAATATTATGGTCAAAACAAAGATGAAGGAGCTGTCATTTTTTTCTCCATTTCCAAGTACGAACCAAATCCCAACCAGAACAGCGATAAAAACAGGAGCTGAATCAAGTGCTCCCCTGCAAGTAAACTTTTTAAAATGCTACTCGGAAATAATGTGACTGCTTAGCCCTGCAATCTCTGAGACCCGCTTGTGAGGGCTGGATGTTGGCCTAGGTGACCTCCAGTGATCCTTTCCAACCAAAATTTTGTGATACAGTAAATTCTGACCATTATTGATCTGAACCAGTCACGAACCCCATCATTTGATGACCTCTCTCTAATATTTACTGTGCTTTATTACCTGGCAACAAATCATACACTGAGGTACTTGAAAGCTTCTTCAAGAGACCAGGATTACTTAATCTCAGCTCCATGCAAGCATCGTCAGTAGCATCAAACCCTCCTCGTTTCTGGTACCGGTATTTTGCATTGGCTGATGTTACATCAGCACCTGATGCTAGAATGTGAAGTCTAAGAATCTCAGAAAGAGTGCAGCTATCGAGATCCAAGTTTTTCAGATTGCACCCTAAGGTTGAGAAGAACAAAACGTTATTTTAAAATAGACATTTCAACACACATACAGCATTAAAAATCTGCTTTAATATACAGAGAAAATTCATACAACAGAGAAAAATAAGAATGGTAACAAAAGAAGTGAAACCCACACATACCCTGATGTAACTGGGGCCATGCAGCTGCCAAAGTTGCAACTGCAGACAGTGCAGATTTTGTGGGGTCTGCATCTTCATCCAAAGCCTCTGTTAAATCTTTAAGGAAATAAACACTTTCTTTATTCTAGTGCAAATCAAAACTTGTACTGTGGAGGGGAGGAAAGCAAGCTGGGTTTTACAAGTCGCAGGCAAAGCAAAAAGAGGGCCACTAATTCACAAAAGCATCAACGTATCCAAAACTCCATTCAACACCCAAATTACAATCAACATGTCTTTAAAAGCAACTACAAATCTGACTAAAAGCTGAGGACATGCACCACATGCTACATACTGGTCTCCCTATAAGCTGCTAAAGCATCCCCAATGCACAAAGCATGCACAAAGGCAATATAAAAGCAGCAAAACCAAATCCATAAATACACTTGAAAGCAAAAAACAGGTAACAATGCAACACCACCTCTACTTCCTTCTCTCAAATTAACTGTTATACCCTGTCATAATCTTTTGGTTACTAGAAAAGACTATCCAAACAAATCACACCTTTGGATACTGGTCATCATCAGTCACTG
Organism: Upupa epops; assembly: GCA_013397515.1. Classification (NCBI taxonomy): domain Eukaryota; kingdom Metazoa; phylum Chordata; class Aves; order Bucerotiformes; family Upupidae; genus Upupa; species Upupa epops. The sequence continues at coordinate 1,370,790 of VZRI01006783.1, forward strand.
AATACTCAGAGCCTTAAAATTCCTAAGGCAATACAGAGAAACAGTATTTCACCGAAACAAGCACCTGCACTTGGTAAGGAGCGTCACACGTTAGCAAACTGACCAGGAAAGCAGGGCAGAGAAAGGGAGAAACAGCAAAACACCTGCCAGGAGTTCCCTTAGCACTTACAGGTATTTCTCCAGAGGGTTGGCAAAATGTGTTCAGCCTTACATCCTTTTCAACAATTTCACTTTTTTTAAGTCCAAATCACAGAGCAGTTCAAGTCACCAAGTCAACAACAACGAGCCACAAATACAAACCAAATCACAAACAAACCCACAACAATCTTGTATTGTAACTGAGGTCATTTGAGACCTGTCATCTAGATATTACAAGATTAACCTCTACTCCTCCCCTCTCGCTTTATCTGTCTAACAGTTTGAAAGTTCTGCATGTACCAGAACTCCACAGCCACGGTGCTCTCTATTGCGGAAACACTGCCTGTCAAGAATTTAAGGGAGCAAACATGCTGACTACTACTACCTTGGTTAGTCAGAATGACAAAGCTGAGAACCCGTCATTCTTTTATGGGAAAGAAAATGTCTGAAGTCAAAGTCGAAAGAGAATTAATGGATGAAGTGCCCACAAGTCTGCTGAACTAGAAGCAAACTGGTAGATTTTTGCAATTGCCAGCCCCATGTAGACAAAATATGAGTTACATCACAGTTGTTTTTTTAATCAGTCCTATGAATAATAACCTAATCGACTATTCTATGATTACCTGATAGCAGAGTCCTCGCTTACATTGATCAAACAATGCTCTTAGGAGTTAAAAGCTACAATTGCTGAATTCAATAATAATTAAACAAAGTCTAAATTTATTAACACTGTATCAAAGTTGTAGCTTGATGCCATTACCAAGAGCAGCCTCTATCGCTGAGAATAGAGCCCATGTTTTACATTAAGACATTTTATAAATCACATAAATCTTCAGCATGAGAATAAGCTTAGACTGCAAGGGAAATATTAGAAATACCTCCCTGCACTTTACATCTGCCTTATGGGGGAACCATAGGATTCACTTGCCCTCCAACAGGGAGCATTCTGATGATCTTCTCTACCTCTAGGTACTTGGTAGTACCTAGGAGTTGTGGGTGCATACTTGTAAATTGTGAAGGACAATGAATATTGAATTCTCCATTACAGCTGTACAGGGCAGTTTTAGTTTTTAATTTAGTTAGGTCTGGAATACTTGGGGTTTTTTATAGTTAAAGACCTTTCAGAGGAATTAGAAAAATGCCTTGTTTTCTGACCCTCAGGAGAAACAACTACAGTGCTGAAGGAAGAGAAGGAAGAGGTGAAGACGAGTCTTCTTCACCTCCAAATCATAAGCAGTGCTGTTAAAAGCTTATTATGCTTTGCTGGATACTATCACAGTACCAATGACCTTGTTTTTAATCTGTTCCCCTCCATGCCCAGTTAAAAGCTCTAATTTCAGCTACCAGAGAAAAAACAAGGCCATTTACATAAAATATCCATGCATAATAAGACGAGGTTAAACAAAAGGAATGACACAGAATCATGCAGTTTAAGGTTAATTCCAGTGGGATTTCAGTTTTTCAGCAGAAAAATTAAGGCTCTGACCTTTGGTCTCAGCATCAGCTATTTGATCTTTGGCCACTTCCTCTTCCTCTTCGGCCATTGCCTGAAAGATGGCAGTCAGGAAGAAAAACAGCAATTCACATAGTGGGCCTTCAGAGTCATTTCCTACAAGAGCTTCCTCTAAAACTTCTGTGAATAAAGTTTAAGAAGCGTCACTTTTGCCACAAAGTTGGAAAACAATTATGTACTGAAGAATGCAAACATTTTTTCCCCCTTCAGGTATGACAATCAAGTTACTTTTCCATCATTTAGTGCTTATATTCCTAAGGTGATGCTGTCACAAACAGTGCTGATAAAACAATTTAATATTCTTAGCATATAACTGCATGAGTAAAGCACGAGCAGACATTTTAATAACTGGATAAACAGCTACGCTGCAATTAATTTTGATTTTATAAACCTTGCAGAAGTTGACAATGAAGAAAAAACCCACATAAGCATTGACAGATTAGAGTTGCATAGAAACTTCTGTAGCACTGGTAGGTAGGAGCACTTGTTGGCTTGGTACAAATAAAGACACCACAAAATCAGGGTGCCTATAAAGAAATGACAACTTGCCTAAAGTCAGTCCTTCGGGAAATTCATCTTGAAGATCAAAAAGTTCCCCAAAAGCACGTAAGAACTCCAAGACCATCAGAGCATCACCAAAGATCTCGGGAGGAAGTCTCGTCTTCACTGGCATTGGAACAGGAAGTTCCTGCAATCCAAACGGGACAACTTAGTACTGCATTTGGTTTCTGCAGAGGGGCTAAAACCAGACTTGGACTCCAAAGAAATGTATTTGCTTGGTCTCTTGACATTTTACTGACAGCACTTCTACATGACCCACAGTAAGTTATCACAGACATCTGTGGCAGCACTAACTTTAAACACTGAAGTGCATGCACCTTATTCACTTTCATGAAGTTGAATCACAAAACAATCCTGGTTGGAAAGGACCCCCCAGATCACTGAGTATCACTGAGTCCAACCATCCCCACACCAACAAAAAAAACCTAAAGAACTGAGAGACTGAAAAACACAAAATAACCCCCCCTCCATGCTGCCACTCTAGCAGGGTGTGAAGGCTCCATGGCTACACAGTTCTTCAACACTTGTAAGGATGGGTACTCCACCACCTCCCTGGGGGAAGGTTGTTCCAGTGCCTCCCACTCTTTCTGTATAGAATTTCTTCCTAAGATCTAATCTAAACCTCCCCTGCCTCAACTTCAGACCATTTCCTGTTAGTTACTAAGGAAAAGAGGGCAACACCCACCTCTCTACAACCTCCCTTCAGGTAGTTGTAGAGGGCAATGAGGTCTTCCCTTAGCCTCCTCTTCTAAAAAACTCAACCTGCCCAGCTCCCTCAGCCTCTCCTCATACAACTTGCTCTCTAAAGCCCCAACGAGCTTGGTAGCTCTGCTCTGGACCCATTCCAGCATCTCAATGTCTTTCCTGTAATGAGGAGCCCAGAACTGAACGAAGTACTCAAAAGATGAGATCTCACAAGAGCCAAGTACAAGAGAATGATAATTTACCTTCTCCTGACAGGAAGACTGGATCTCCAAGATCCAGTGATCTTGTATTTTTTTTTAAAACAACTCAAATTCACTACAATTTGAAAGCACTGGCTACCAAGAACTGCCCTTTAAACCTGGCCTATTTCAGAGTCTTGAATTTAAGTTTGCTGGAACTGTGCAGATGTGCAGGAATAAACAAATTCTTTGCAAGTTACTCATTGTTACTTGCAAAGACAAGCAAACAAAATCCCAGCACATTCACATAAAAACACACCCGTCTAATACTACAGGATGTGTAAGATCACGTCTAACAACTGAGCGTTCTGCTATTTGGGGTTTTGTATTGGCGAAACAGTTATGATAGCTGATTGAGGACACTGTAAAGGGAGCTGATGTAACAACCACATAAACAGAGACACCATTTCCAAATGACAGATGACAGTGTCTAACATTGACTTTCAAATTAATAACTTGATGTAATTCTTCAAGATTTGTCTGCACCTAACGTTCGCTTGACACTGTCTGGTAAGAAATTCCAGAAGGTTGGCTCCTTTCCGCAAGGTGGTAGTTCACAGATACTAACAAGAAGATGCCAAATGCTGTGCCTTCAACACAACAGGGGGAGGTATTTCACACATTTCCTGAGACATGAATTTTATGAGAAGAGCCTATGGGTGGTTCTTTCCTCTTGCTTCCTCAATTAAATTCAGGCACTTGTTCATTTTCATTCTAGTGACAATACTACCTTTCCTCCTAGTTTTTCTTTTACCGTTGAAACGTAGGAGCAATTATAGGGTTGTTCAGGTTGGAAAAGACCTTTGAAATTGAGTTTAGCTTTGAAATCGAGACCAACAGAACCTGTCCCTGAGCTCCAGACCTCCACAACTTTGAAATACATCCAGGGATGGTGATTCAATCGCCTCCCTGGGCTGCCTGTCCCAAGGCTTGATGATCCTTTCCCATGTAGATGTTTTTCCTAATGTTACTCCTTGGGGCATGGTTAGACAAGCTAATGACCTTTCTGCCTTTGAGGTAACTCCAGTTTAGTCTAGGTGCACTCATGCTGCATACTGAAGAGAAAAGTCAGGCATGCTTACTATCTTCTGCTCAGTTAAGATCAGTGCTTTAAAAACACGTCTGTTCAATGTCAGGACCGCAAAGTGTTTCTGGAGGCTTAAAGCATAGATGCAGAAGATCCTATTACCATCACTGCTGAGCAATATTACATGGCTGAAGGTGATTCACAACCCCTAGCATTCGGATAAGATTCAGATCTGCCCCTGCAAGAGGGAATTTAGCTTGGGGTCCTTGCCAAGTACGAGCCTGTGCTATTTCAAGTTCCATCATACCTTAAGGTCATCACACTCCATGTCTTCCCGTGGCTTACTCCACTGTTTCAGGTATTCCACATATTTTCTTTTCTCTTCACGCAGCTTCTCTCTTTCCTGAGAAAGTGTCACAATTGTATGCAAAACAGTCAGATCACCCCACTACAATTTCTAGAACACTACTACTTAAATCACAAACGTTATCCAAAATTTAATTAGTAAGAAATAATGTATTATGTTTTATTCCACAGGAGAAAAACTGGTACAAATGTTTAGAAGTAAACTGTAGTGGAAGATTTTTTGACTGGACATAGGGTTTTCTCCAGCTTTTTTTAGTGTTGGTTGGTTTGGTTGTAATCGAGGGTTTTTTAAATACAAGTAACAGTCAAAAATACCTGAAGAGTCGTTATGAAAAGCTGCTACAAATCAAAAAAAACCCAAACACACACCAAAAATCAATGGTGGATGTGGCTGTGGTAACATATGGTAAAATAAACAATTTCTTCATATCCAAGGGACAAATTATTTAGCCATTTCTACCCAAAGAGAAACCACTAGGAAACCAACCACCATTTAACACGCTGGCAATCTGACACAGCGCAGTATCTTTCACACTTAAGTGGAAGGCGGCCACCAAACCACACTGTCATGTGTTATTGGCAAAACAAACCAAACCACCACATTTCTTCAGAAGTCAGTTCAAAGCGAACTTTCTGTGAACTGCAATTACAATAGCGCACGCTATCCACAAATACAAATCCATAATCACACTTTGTAACTGCCTCCTCCTCTAAAGTGCATTTCTATGCACTGAAAACTTGTTTTCCGTTAACTGGAAGCAGACAGCAATGAAGAATCAAGCAAACTAGAAAACCATTTTCCTGTTCCTATTTGAAACACAAACTGCAAATACATTACTTTTTCCTTTTCTATTTTGAGCCTCTCTTTCTCTTCCTTCTTCTTCATCCTTTCTTCTTCCACAATCTTCTTCAATTCTTCTCTCTTTTTCTCCTTATCTTCTTTCTCTTTTTTCTTAGCTTCTATAGCATTTGCCTTCTCTTGCTTTAATTTAGCTTTTTCAAAAGCTATAGAGGGAAAAAACCCCGAACAAACCAAAGTTATTTTTTCTTTTATAAAATGTTAATTTTATTTAACTGTGCTAAATAAACTGATCTGTTTATAATTACCATATGAAAAAGATACTGTTATGAAGACTGAATTGTTTCTATGCCAACCAGAAATTCAATCACTTTAAAGTTCTTTAGACAATCAGAATTCTAAGCCTCAGTATTAAACATGTTTTACAAGGTTGTCATCACCGCAATAAAGTCCAATTTCTCTGCTTTTATGAATACGCTCAATTTTTACTTGTTTATTGTTTTCTACCAAGCAACAAATAAAGATGAGAACTGATTCCAACTGCATATAATTATAGCAACATACTTAGAAGTGACTGCTTAATAAGAGCATGTTATGACTAGGTGCGACATGTAACTGTGAGATACTTGTAATAAAAACCTTTAAATAACTCATCTTTAAATATTATTTAATTACTGAAAAGTCAAGACATGCAAGACCCACTTAATATTTCTGTGGGGTTTGTGCAAGTTTTACTTTGGTCACACAGTTGAACTTTAATGAGTAATGAATGGTGTTGCCTGAGGAAATGCAGATTTCTTTGTAGCTGTCTGCAGAAGAACAGCCGGATACAAATTTCCACTTCTTGTGGATAGACAATGTCTGCCAACGCACACACAGGCTAACAAGAGGGGGTCTGGGGACTTACCCTTTTAACTGAATAAACAAGAAAGCTAGAACTACAAGTGAAGAGCAAAAGATCCTTACTTCTACAACCAAGCAGATGGTACTGAAAACATGGGCTAGACTGCTTTTACAGAGAGCTAGTATACACATCAGCCACACTGCTCACCCACCAAAGGGCAGCAGTGAAGCTAATCCTCTCTAGTCTTCCACACACATAGGCTGATTTTTCAAGGTGTTTGGTATTTGGCTTTCTTTTCACACTATTAATAAAGTCCTACAGGAGCTCTTTGTAACAGACTTGATGCGTGTCAGTCACTGCCACTGTGCGCTGTCATTTCTAGCACATAAATAGATGCCAGTTCAGCAGAAGTGGACACTGGAGCTCATTAAACAATCAGTATCCCCATTTCTTACGAAGGAAAGGCTGAGAAGCCTGAGACAACTTTGCAGTTATTCAAGCAGATGGTGGACTAGAGAACTACCAGATGTCCTTGTAATCCTGAAACATTCTATGATAATGAAAATGAAAGGTAAAAACCAGAAGCTGACTGAAATGCACCCAGAGATGAAAGCCTTTCCTTCGCAAGGACATCAGTTCTTACAATCCAGGCAAAAAAGTCTTTGAGCTTTGTCTCCCCAATAAGATGCACCAGTCTACCTAGTTAAACCCATACAAAAGGTACATGGGTCCTCTTACTTCATTCTTCAACTTTTAAGAAGCGCTTCCTCAAGGAAAGGGTGATCAGACATTGAAATGGATTGCCTGGGGAGGTGGTGGAATCCCCATTCCTGGGGACATTTAAGAAAAGACTGGACATGGCACCTAGCACCATGGTCTAGGTGATTGAGGGGAAGTTAGGACATTGGCTGGGCTGGATTGATCTTACGAGGTCTTTTCTAGCCTCAATAATTCTGTGATTCTGTGGTCAAAACTAAGCCAAAACTAATTAACTTTATCTGAAATAAAAAACCCAAGTGATTTGTGCATTTTTAATTAGAAAAATCAGTAAATATACTATAGATAACTTTGCAGAACACCTAGACATACCTTCAGTTCTCAAATACATTAAGACACCTTCAGAAAGGTTTAAGGAATTATTACAGAGTAAGACATTGAAATACTTTTTCCATGTACAGATTTTCCTCAGACAGACTGGTTTGTGTTAAATATTAATGATTTGCTACAGCTTCAACTGGTAAAATCTGTACATCCCTCCACAATCCAAATTGCTCATTAATTTTGTTATTTAACCAAGAAGAATCACCACATCAGGACTGCAAGCTTTCTGCATTTCCCCAGTCGAGTAAAATACATGTTAAAAATCAGTAAACTCAGAAAACAACAATCCCAACCACTGCAAGGAGAATTTTGCAATAGTGTAATAAGTGCACCAGCACCGCATTTTCCTTTGATGAGCACACCCCAAAACTACTAAAGACTGCCTCCTCTCAGATCTGCAAAAACTGGTTCTACTGGTCATGGGACTAAACCTCAACTTACCCAAGGCCTGCATATCTTCCTTTTGCTTCTGGAATCTTGTCTTGTCTCTTGCTACTTTACTTTTGTTTCCTAGGTTACTTCTTTTAGCAGGAATCTCGTCCTCCTGATAGCAAATTCAGAGGGGAATGGGAAAAAAACCATTGTAACATCTACAGTGAAGTGACAAGCAACAGATACTCCTATTTTTTCAACTGTTCTCCAACACAAGAATAAAAACTGCCTGTAAGTTTCTCCTACAAACATACTAAGGACACGAGAAATCCTGCTTAATGTCTGGAGGGGAGGAGAAACCCCCAATAGGTCATCTTCTCGCTTTCTTGTTCAATAAAGTAGAGCACTACATTTCACTGTCATTGAATACATGCAGGTGCCATATCTGAGGGCAAGTGACATAGTTGTATCTGGGAGTTCAAGGTCAGCAATGTATTGATTAACCATTCCTTGAAGGGACAGGTAGTCCATGTGCCATGCCCACACACCGAAAAACTGCATTTCTTGGTCGGATCACATAAGTCATCTGTGTCTTTGTCTGCAACGAAAAATGTCATTACTCACAGGACTAGGCGACGACTTTGGAGGTCTCCCTCGTCGCCTGCCTGCAGGACTGAAGGTGAATGTAGGTGGGTCATCAGGAAAGTACAGGCAGAAGTTTTGTTCTGCTATATTATATTTTGCAATTGATGTTGCCTTGATAAGAAAGACAAAAACAGATATTTAGTGTGAAATATTTAACTTTGCAGAAGCATCAGCTAATTACGAAAACATTAATTCACAACAAAAGACCATAAAAGCAACTAGATTCTCAACTGGTTATCTCAGTGTGGTGTAAATGTAATCTAAATGGTAGAAGCAGCACAAATCTGGAAACAGAATTTGGACTCATTTGGTGAGGTTTCACTTGTTTAGATGCCTTTTAGCAAACACAGCAGGACACAGAAGTCTTCCCAGCAAGTTACTGAAATGCGTTACAATCCACTTTTGACAGAAAGATGGAGAATTACTAACAACTCACACAATTCTCTACTATATTGAAATGTTTCTGGAGGAGGAGAACATTCAGGATTTCTCTCAACACTTCTTTTCAGTTCTATCAACCTGGCAATTCTGCGAAGACGGCCATTACGAAGTGATACAGACAAGGATACAGAGGAGACATTCACATGGGACATGTTCATCTAACTGCTGACATGGGAGACCAGCAGCTGCAGAACAAGGAGACACCCCACAAAAGGCCCAAACAAAGGGGGGGGGGGGGGGGGAGAAAGGACACCTTTTGCAG
>VZRI01006783.1:1379809-1401990 GCA_013397515.1 Upupa epops
AAATGCACACTTTTGCAGAACGTAACAGTCTTCCTGAGGAAAACAAAGCCAAGCCTTGCTCACCAATCACTAGACCCAGCACACTGTACCACATCAAAAAAACGGTTGCTAACAAGTCCAAGGAAGGAGGTGATTTCTCTTTCAGCTCAGTTTGCAATTTCTTTAAGAGATGGTCTTTAAAGTTACAGCTTATTGGGAAATTTGCTGACTTCATTGTTTTCCCCATCTCTCAGAGGCAAGAATCTTACCCATGCTCTCATCTCAAGCCTTTCTGGGCAGGATTAACAGTTAAACAGCTGCAGAATCCTCATAAAAAAAACAAACACAAAATACCAGACCTAACAAACAAACATGCCATTTCCTAAAACAAGATCGAGTTCAGGGTCAAGGCTGCAGTATGTCAAAGAGTGAGGCATCTCCTACAGCACAGCAAGCAAGGCAAGAGAAACTGATGCCTAATGGGGCTAAGTGTGGGAAAAGCTGCTCAACTCCTTGTGCTTGAGGAAATGAAAATTCTCACTCATCCTGAGCACACTAAGGAGTGCATTTGAGTCTAACTTGTACTAAGCATCACCATCTCTCTCCACACAGGGTGACAAAAATAGGTACTCTAACATCTTCCAGTATCTAAGGCCTCACCAAGAGCCCATTCCAGTGCTCAGCAGTACATGTGTCCCACTGAAGACTGAATTCAAATCTAGAGTATCTTCCAGCTAAAAGCATCATGAACTAATAACATTCGCTTACTGTACCCAAAGCAAAAAGTGCTATTTGACTTCAGACATACTAGCTGCATACCTTAAAGAACAAAAATAACTCTTGTTAGACTAAGGAAAAATATGTTATAATAAATAACATTTTTCTAGGCAAAAGCTCCTATTTTTATGTTAGGGATGTTCCTAAACTGGTAGCTAAACAAGAGATAAGAGAATTAAATTCTCCTTCATGTACAGGAGAAAAACCATCTTGTTCACAGTTAAAAGTTAACAAGAATCTGCTTGTACACGAAAAAAATCATAGGACTCATTCTTCTGTTTTGCAAAAATCAAATATTATAATCAGTATATTATACTTTCAAAAAGATGAACTGAGGTGGTTTAAGAAGGAAGCTTTGAGCAGCTAGTAGAGGAATCAGTACTCTGTCCAATAAACTATTATTAATCTTAGAATAATGGAATTCTCATGGCTGGAAGGGACCCCCAGGATCATCAAGTCCAGGCTTCATCCCAACATCTTCCTCAACCCTGAGACCATGGCCTCAAGTGCTCTATCTGCTTGGTTTTTAAACACCTCCAGGGATGGTCACCCCACACCCCCCCTGGGCAGCCTGTTCCAGTGCCCAACCACTCTCTCAAAAGAGAGCTTCTTCCTAATGACCAATCTAAACTCCCCTGATGCAACTCAAAACCATTTCCCCTCATCATATTATTAGTTATTTCAGAGACAAGACCAGCACCAACCTCACTACAACCTCCTTTCAGGTAGCTGTAGAGAGCTGTAAGGTCTCCTCTCAGCCTCCTCTTCCCTAGACTAGGTAACTCCAGTTCCCTCAGCCACTCCTCACACAGCCTGTTTACCAGACCTCTCCCCAGCCTCGCTCCCCTTCTCTGGACCCTCCAGCCCCTCAATGTCCTCTGATACTGTGGTGCTCAAAATGACACAGTACTCAAGGTGTAGTCTCACAAGTGCAGAGTACAGAGGCACCATCACCTCATTCCTCCTGCTAGTTGCACCATTCCTGACATAGTTTTAGTCTGTCTTACCTTAACTTTAATGACTCCATCACGTGGTTCACAGTGTTGCTTCAGAAAAAGTTTAAGTTTATCCCGAGAAAAGACATGCTTCTTCCGGCTGCAGTAAGAACAAAAAGCAACTTTATCAGCTAGTATCTTTAATTCCTCTTTAAGCAGATTTCACAGCATGTGTAAGAACACACAATACAAGAACGCACAACAGATCACAACTGACCTTTCTCCTTATTTCCTTGATTATAAATGGCATCCTTAAAATTCTAACTATCAGCTGCTCATTGCAACCTCAATTCAATTCAACATTTAAACTAAATTCAAGCTAAAATGTTATTTAAGAAGCAAAACGAGACTCATGAGGAGCTGGTATCTGTTAACACTAGTAAAGATTGAAATTCTTGCTACAGAAAGCCTGGGAAACACAGTATTCTGTTCCAGGGCCTCTGATCAGAAGCACTGTTATCTTAGAAGAACATTTTGTATCAGGAACATCTTACAGCAACTTACGCAACTCACACAGCGATAAAGTACAACTTTAACTTTCATATAGCAGTTTTGTTACCTTAGTTGAGACGCTTTAACAGTAACAGTCTCATACAAATCTTTAATAGGTCGGACTCTGTATTTGAACAGACAAGGATCAATAATGACTTTCTTATTCCTAAAAAAAAAAGATTAAGAATAATACAGTCAGTACAACCACAAACCATCAGGTTTATCTTGCATGTTCAAAGCATTTATACACCTGAATGATGAACCTCCTGAAAACATCAAGTATCACAGAGACTTTCTTCACTTCTGCCAACTTTTCTAGATTAGACGTGCAAAGCCAGCTGTTGCAAGGAACAGGGAAAAGGATGAAGGATGCTCGTTTTCGTAACAAGGAGACGGGAGACGAGAAGGGGAGGAAGAACAATGAGGGAGACAAGTAATAAACACATCGCTGTCCCTCAGAAAATTGTGTCCTTAATACTCCCCAGCACTCACAACAGCAACAGAAAAATCAGGAAAAAGGAGGAAGCGATGATTACAAGGAAAGAGTCCAAAAGACAAGAGTTAAATAAAACGAATACAAATAGCATCTCCAACTGATTAACCTGATTTTCAAGAGCACCAGGTTTTTCCTGCTTACTCTGCGTTTCAAATTATTTTAGTTTCCACTTAAGTTCACATATTCCTGAAAATCTCTTCCGTAAATCAAAATTTTAAGTCCAAATTTTGCTTTGTGCAGAAGAGGAAGGGAAAAAATGTCATTCAGCGCACAAAGCAAGCTTTAAACATTATATAAATTATCTAGTCACTCTGACATGAAAGTCATAATATTTTTAATCCATTTCATTTCATAAAGCATTATATAAAGCATGTAAGAGCTGGCAAAGGTTAGACTCATTTTGCAGCAGAAATCCCCTACAGCAAGTCTTCACAGAACAACTCTGACAGAGCAGCAGAAGCAGAGGAAACACAGAACATCTTGTAACTTAACAGGTGAAATCTGGACCTGTCTCCCCAATATTTCACACCCATTAAATAACACCATCATTTATGGTCTCCTTATGCTCCAGCAAAAGCCTTACACAGCAAGAATCAGTCAGTACATCAATCCCGACAGAAAATCTGGCCTCTGCACACCTCTGAAGGCTGCTGCCACCAGTGTACTTCACACATTGCAACTGCTCACCTGGAACTGAAAGTATTCTGGAATCTAGCTGAAATTTCACCACAGACACACAGCAACCTCTACACCATTAGCATCACTGTTCTGCAGACAGGACAACAGCACTTTGCAGCAAAATCCTAACTCTGAACCTTTTGACAAAGATTTGAAGCTGCCTTTGATCCAGTACTTAGGTCTGTCCTTCCCATACAAAGTGAACTGAGACCTACAGTCACTATTAGATTCAGGGGATGGAGGGATGAGAGAGGAAGAAAGGAAAAAGTTTCAAGAATTAATTAAAGGTGAAGGGAGATCTGTTCTACTGAAGATACTGTGTAGCTTTAATGGCAAGCTAGGACCACAGAAGCATAACTTAGTCCCCAGACAGAAGCAGAAAACTAGGTAGAAGACAGTAAATCCCTGGATGGAAAGGTTCCACTGACATTACTTCCAAAAACTGTATTACCTTCTCCTTGCACCACAAAAAGTGCAGAAACAATTGACTCTTCCCAAAAATAAAGATATCTCAAATCAAAGAGTAATCACCCCAATTTACAGCCAGCAAACAAATAAGAAACCTTTAGTATCACTGAGGAGGTTGCTGGCTCCCATTAGTCACAGCCCCAGCAGGAGGAATGCCATGAATTAAACTGCAGCTAGTATCATATGTACTTAGTGATACAAGGCCCTCCATCTCCAGACTGCTGCCGAAAGCTACAGCAAAGGCTCAAGTTCCACCTTACCCCAAGTGTAGCAGTTCATGGTGTTGACGCTGCTATTGTATAGGAACTATTTTGGGATACCAGGAGGGTCCCAGGGCAGAGTATCAATGGTTTAAGAAATTAGGAGTTGGCTGTCTTTTGCTTTGTAACCCAGAGCTTTCAGGGCAACTTGTTTTTTCTGAGAGAGCACAGGAGTGAGAGGGTCCTGGGCTCCTTCTCCCTGCACAACTTCAGTTCTTACTGCAGAAGACAATTAAAGCAGGCAGCAGTAACACTTGTACACACAACGTGTGGCTATTTCTGCCTCTCACGGACATGGGTAGGGTCAGAGAAAGGTTGGTATCTCTAATGACATCTATTTTCAGTTAAGATTCTCCAACCATACAGATTCTTTAGGAAAAATATTTGCAGATGGCCCATCAATCTGTGCTGTGCTGCCCTCCCCCCCCTCCTGCAAACACACCGAGCATCTGCTGCACTATTGTTCAACAGCACCGCAGCTTTGCACCCAGGCTGGGGCTCAAACCCTGCAGAGCTCTGTACAGACGGAGACAGAACTGTGCTTCTGCACGTGTCAACTTGATGCCGGTCCCAAGGCAAATAATCCACCCTCTCCACACATCCAAGTTTCTCCCTGAGCAGCAAAATATACTCCCTGAAGCATCAGGGCTGTAAAATTCTCTCATTCAGTTCAGTGGGACAACTTATTGCTACCAATAAAGGCATAAGGCATCTTAGATGGCAACAATACAAACCCAATCCCTTTCTGACCGGATTCATGGTTACAGCAAATAATGCTCTCCAGATCCACCCAGAATATATCCAGAAACTAATTCAGGTGTTATTACACTCTAATATTTGTTATGCAAAGATTCATTTACAACACCAGTAAGCATTTCCCAGCTCTAAGAGATGTGAGCAATTCAAGCTGATAGCGTAAATGTCACGTGTGCCACAGAACAGTACTTCAAGAAAGTGGGTATTCTCATAGATTTTTCTTTCTAAGAGAAAGAAATTATTTTCCTCCCCTTCTCTGCATTGTCAAAATAAGTAATCAGCTAGGGAGGAGAACCACAGGCTGACTGGAGTGTAAGTCTCAGTCTTACTCCCATCTCTCATGAATGGAAGTTGACAGCAATATAAAGGGATCAATCCCGCAGTCAGCTCCGTGCATGCTTGCATAATTCCAAGAATAACCTCCTTTCAAATGCCATATGCCTTGTACAACACAGAAAACCCATTTATTTTCTCAAGGATGTGGGATCTCTTCGTGAACAGCTTGGGCACTGCCTTCAAGGGGCAGCAGAGAATTCAAAAAATTATCATCCTGTTAGTTCTTTAGCTAAATGAGGAGCTCCACCCTAATTATTCAAGGTATGTCAGGGCATGGATGTCCTCACGCAGCTATCCATCAGGATAAAGTCTACCTTCACATGACATCTCAGAGTCAATGACAGTTCATGTAAAGCCTAGATGTTGCTAGACACAAGACTGGAGCTCACTTCAAATTGTCTTCTTTCATCAGTGTTGTGCTTGCGAAGCACAGATCTTTCACTATACTTCTGGGACAAGGAGTGTATATAAGCTCACTTACTACCTAGTGAAGGATACAAATTAAACAGCACAAAGTCAAGCAGCTCTTATTCAATGGTATCAAGCTACTCCAACCTACAGGCAGTTGCTCAAGACAGGACACACATGGTTTCACTGCACCTAAAGTCATAAAATCCACGAAACACAAGGCAATCTCAGCTGAGTCCCACGATGGAAGTGATGGCAGGAAGCAGTATCAAATTCTGGAAGTACCAGACCCGGAAATGCTTTTTCCAAGCTATATCAACACACACAAGACCAGTGAGAGGCACACATGGCTCTTCCACCATCCCTCAAGAGAAACAATCACTTGTTTGGGACAACTAATGATAGTTCTGTAGGTGCTACACTTTTCATAATGCATTAATGGATTACCCACAGCATAACTTGTGAATACCCTGCTTGTCACCTTCAGTTGGCTGAACACTCATGATTCATAACCATCAAGAGATTTGTTTCTGTCAGCCACTGCCACGTCTGCTTTAGTCTCATTTCCACCCAGCCCGAGTGCTTTGTACTGTAAAAGCATCATTTACCTATTTTGTGCAGAGCTATTGTGCCCATCTGAGTCGTCGCTGTCACTGATGATAATTGTCTCTCTGTTGGCACTGCTGGTGTGCCCATTCGCCATTCCATTGTGATGGGATGGAGCTATGACCTCCAAAATCTTACACTGTAATCTGAAATAAAACGCAGAATTTCATTATCATCCAAGTCTTTCACCAATGCAAAGAGAGAGTCTGAAGTCATAGCAGATGTTATTTGAAGAACATGGAGATAGTAGACAGTATAAGTGTTCAGTTAAGTAAATACCAGAGAGGCTTGCACCGAAGTACTAGGTAAAATATTAATTCAATTAATTCCCTCTAGTACATGAAAAAATTCATCTGCTTACACAGCTTCACCACACAGGACAACAAATCCAGTCACGGGCAGAATTAGTTGTGGATGTAATTATTGTCATTTAAGCTCAAGCATTAACCTCCAACTACACAAACCTTATACATCTATTTTTATAGCAGTGTAAGAAAGGAAAAGATTTTCAAGTCCTGAAGTACTTTTACTTATACAGACATCATCTTCTACTGCTGTCGATGACCTAAATAAACAAGGCTGAAATGATCATTATGCATCTAATCTTAATAATGGCCCATTTATCTGCTGACACATATTAAGGCTCCATCTGGCATACACACAATTGACAAAACAGTCTATCCCTTTGCCATCCTGAATGCTAGTTATAAAAGGCAGAATTAACTACATATTAAAAAGTATAATTAATCAACACTTCAGGCTGGGTGACTGTATTATAGTTGGTTCTTAGCCACTAACTTTCAACCCTTCCTGGAACGCCGTGGTTCATATTTTTTATTTAATCTCCTAAAGCCTTTTCTGCTTCAGGAAAATTAACCATTGCTGTCAATGGATGCTGTCACATACTGCCACTGAAAGCAGAAAGGGTCAGGGGAGAAAGAACACAGTAATTCTCTTCTCTAGGCACCAACCACCGTCAGTTGAAATGATTAAAATGAAAGAATACATGAAGCAAAGAGCTTGAATTATGCACCATCACGTCCAAGTTAAACAACCAACAAAACCCCAACAAATGGCTGTCAAACTTTAAGTCTTGTTCTATCTAAACACTGCAGAATAGGAATAAAACAGCAAAATACTTCCTAAATAGCTCTTTCTGCAAGCAGAGGAGACTGTCCAAAACATGCACACTCTGAGAGGGAAAATGCAAGAGGTAAAAGGAGTTAAGTTGAAAACATTCAAATATCTTTGGTTGTATTCACTTATGAACAGTAACAGTGTCTCTAGTAGTCCTCTCCATGCCTCTCCCCAACTGGAAGAGCGCTCAGGATGCTCCAGTGGGATATGGCATTTTAAAATAGGTAATTATGAAAAAAATCCAAACATAACTATTATCATCTTTACAGGTTTCTAAAGCCATCCATGCGACCAATACTTAATTACCCTCAGGGACATCAGCAGGGCCACATGCAGAACACTGGCTGCCATTCCAATGCAGTCTCTTCCATTCCCAAAGGTGGCTGGTGGGCAGGGCTAGAAGACAATTTCCTGGGGAGTGGAGCCTGAGCTAATTAACTGTGCAAATCTAAATAAACTCTGACTAAAGAGCCAAGAGCACCCAAGGATGCAATGGATCAAGAGTTCACAGAGTAAGTTCCAGCCAAATGAGGCTTATTAAGGTCCAGCCCAGCACCAGACTCCAGCTGAGTCCTAAGAGAAAGGTTTGTCATTGTGGTATCTTGGTTTTCCAATATTTGGAACGTCACAGCATCCCCTTCTTTCCAAAGATTATAGAGCTGGCTGCACAGCAGAGAGTCTTATTCGTTTATATTGGAATTTTCTATTATTTATATATAATATGTATATTATTTATATTATTGTTTAGATTTTATGGTGGAAAAATAATCAAAGTAATAAAATAATCAATGCTTAAGGCAGCCGACACACTTTCTAATTGATTTCCTATCTGCAGACACTAGAGGGAGTGCACATACACGACTTTAAAAATCACACTCTTAACAGTCACATCAAAGTTAAATCAAAAGCTATGTGATCCAGTGCCTTGGAAAGACAATGGGGGCAACACAGTCAGACCTCCTGGACAAAAAGACTTGAATGTCCCCGAGTATCCTACCAACACTTAAAATTAGCTATTTTAACTGTAATTTAGAAGGTACCACACCTTTCTGTAAAAACAGAAATAATGTTCTATAGCCTTGACTCAGTAAATAGCAAAATCCCCAATACAGCTGCCTTTTTCTTCCCTTTTATTATTAAACAGGAAGAGCAACTCTAATGGAATAAGCTATCACTGAAAGTAAGTGCTTCTCCACCCTCTGTGCCTTCATTCAAATCATTACCAGAAATCTTTGGGGAAGGAATCAAAAGAAACACACATTACCTGGCTCAATAAAAGCCTAATCCAATGCAATTTAATGGTTACTGATAGGCAGGGGATTAAAGAAAATGAGATGCAACTATTCCTTCTGGCATTAAAGAAATAAGTCAACAAATGAAGAATTCTTAGCCCTGCCACAGTCAAGTTGCAGCTAGTAGCAGCCACAGGCTGCTACGAGAGCACTTGTAGTGCAAATGAAGGTTGGCTCTTCCCAACAACCTAACCATTCCAAGTTCACTTATTACAACTTACGATGTTTTACATCGTAAGACACAAACCAGCAGATCTGAAAAGGCTTATGCAGTGAATCCAAAGGATCAGAAAGGAAACAGACCAATCATGAACCTTTACACAACAGTTCCAGGAACTCTAGCTCAGGCAGAGAGATTCAAAGGCTGGAATAACAAACTCTCAGAAGGGTTACCCTGTACTCCAGCTCTGCCCACCTCACTGCATAAACACCTTGCTCCACTATCAACAATAAGGCACAGTTCCTCCAACCTGCCCCAAGATTACTGTTACACTCACAGCTTCATGATGAAAAATCCTAAGGTCTTTCATTGATTTCCATGGGCTTCAGGTAGGACTGGTGATCTGCACAGGTGAGAAAACATCAACTCAAGCAATCTCAGGGCAAAACATACAGTGGACACTGCCTTCAGAAACCCCACTCCACCAGTTTCTTTTTGGAACAGCAATTCTGGGCTGTGCTTTGTGAAGCAGCTTAAATCAACTATCAGGAAACTTTAAGGCTGGACTGAACTTTGTCACTCACAAACAAAGGGCAAGCAGCAGGCTGAAGGCACACAAAAGTAAATTGGAACTGTAGCCTCAGACTGCTGCTCTATGAGATAGAGCTAACAGCTTAACACTGTCAGACGAGGGGGGATTCCCCCCCTTGCCATTCTTCCTTGTCGCCACACTCTCAGTGCAGTCCTTGATTTCTGTAGCTCTGGTGCTCAGTATCGTTTATTGATTGGTGTTAAACTGAATTCACCTAACTAACAAAGAAACCAAAACTAACCCAACATGAAAAGCTGAATCCATTTTTGTCTCACCAGCTATTTCAAGCAGCTCACTGAAAGATCTGTTAAGAACCAAGGCATGTGCAAGAGGCAAATACCGGCCATAGACCATAGTAGAGGAAGGAGAAGCAGTTACGACCTCCCGAGACATTATGGTTTCTTGAGTAGCTCAACTGATGTCATTAGTTTATCCTTCCTACTTGAAAAGTGACATGTAGGCAAATGAACACTGGGTGACCAGAATCTATTCCAGAGAAGCCACATACTTAACTTGCCAAATTTCTTTCATTCAGCTTAGCAATTCCAAAACAAAAAGTTGCAGGACCAGCAAGTACCTCAATCTACCTCTGCTGAAGCAGTAGACGAATACAGTTTCAAGAGGAGAAAAAGCTACACTCCCCTAAAAGCAGATACTGCAGCACATAAAAACCCACCAAGCCTTGCCCCTGCAGGTAAGGGCACTTACACCATCTTCCCAAATGCTGAATAAAGTCTTGACATCCAGCTAAAGCTGGAGTCAGAAGCTGTGAGATGCAAGTTCAGCTTCTCAGTGCTCATCAATTGCACATTCTGCATAACAGCTTTAGATGTGGCTAGCACTAACCTAATAGCCTGGCATCCTGTTACAGCCTTATTTCAGGTGAAAAATCAACACCTCTGGCAGTCCCAGGTGAGTGACAAACATGCCTCGCTATGCTTCACAAAATGCAGAGGGTTCTTCCAAATGATGGGGTGGCAGGGGAAACCCTACAATATTTTGAAGCCAACTTATAAAAGAAAATCAGTGATCAGTAAGCAAAAGGAACTTCACTTTTTAAAACAGGCAATGAAAGTAGTATTTTCCAACTGCCACAATTAAAAAAGTATAAGCTTTTCTAACAAGGTGTAAAATTAGTTGAACACAGAACCCCCCAGAAGACCCTGTGATACAATCAACTACAGCAGCAAGTTATAAGTAGTACCAAAAAGCTGTATCCTCATTGCTCTGTCAGCTTTAATAACTTTAAGAAGTAAATGTCAGGTAAGTGCAGTTAACTCGTATCCTTGTCCTAACAGTTTTCACAGTCTCGAAAGTCATGAGAGAGATAAAAGCAAGACAAGGTTTGAAGAAATAAGTGACATCTAAAGGAATAAGACATCTTTTGCTAAGCTAACTGGTGCAGTTTAATGCACACACAAAACAAAAGCACACAAGAAGATTTTTATGCACACGACAGCTTCCTGAGGCAGAGTAAAAGCTCCTGCTGTTGAGTTTTAGCAACTTCATTTGCCTGTCAGGTTGTAAGTAAGGAAATGTATTTCAAGGAACAAGTCAGAAGCAAGTCCATAGCATTATACTGATTAAGAAAACCCCAAAACAAAAAACAGACAAAAGAAAACCCATACCTGTCAATTTATGGTTATAAAAGTAATGAGTGCACACAGAAATGAGAGCTATGAGAGAATGGCAGCTGTTACACAGTTGTAACAGCTGTTCTACAATCTATAAGAAACGTGCTGCAGGTTCTTTCCCAGATACCAGCATCTCAGCGTTCTCATTAGTCAAATACAAATAAATGTATTAGTCAACAAATACACTGATATCCCAAAGGATTTAAGGGCAGTGGAAAGCGAATTCCTTACACATGGCTTATTTTTTTTTCAGGCCAGGAGCTGACTGATCCTTCATCAGAAGAATGCAAACTGTGTTAAGAGGTGAGCTGCTCTCCATGCCATCAGCTATGCTGGTCTGTTCGCACCAAAGTGACTTGATTAACAGAACGAAAATTCACCTTTCAAAGTAAAGTAGAAGCTTTCTTCACGTACATGAACTTACACTTCAGCTTTAACTACAAAAAACACCCTGTAGCTTTCTGTAGACATCGACTTCACATGCCTCTGTATCCAGTCAGCTTTGAAGCCTACACTTCAGAGAAAAGGTGTTCATGGACTAGAAAACAATTTATCTTTTCTATATGTAGCTGTGATACAAAAGCAAGTAACACCCTGTTGGCAGTTAGAATGAAAAAGTTTGAATATTACTTGTAACATTATTTCTTACAAGGTTTATGTTCACCCATCCCAACTCCATAACCTCTAGGCATGTCTACAGCTAGTGACACGCTCTCTATGCCCCAGTTAAGACCTACAGAGATGAAAACAGCGCACAAATCTTTTAATTGGCCTAATGCAGTGGTTAATCCAATATGAAGACTCTGAAAGCACCAGGCCACCAGCCAAACAATGAGTTAAAAAAAGTTTCACTTGTAATCATGGCACAACCTTGTCTGCATTTCCTTCACAATGGCCAACATCAGATCATTCAGAGGAAGGATGCTAACCCAAACTTACCATACAATAACACTGATTAGTCAGAGAACCTCATCTACTACTATTCCTCCTCCTTCTGTAAACACTCATGTTAAAAACCCTATGTTCTCTTCGAGCATTCTGACGTGACCTGTTCACAGATGTCAGGCCAAGTATTCTTTTGCAGTGGTGTCATCTAGTGGCCAATTTCAATGAAAAAACTGTTCCTTTCCTCTACCTGCCAGTTTCTGTAGGATTTCTTCCTTCTTATGTACTACTTTGAAGCAAATCTACTTTGGTCTGCAGGGGGTTGACTTTTTAGTTCCTTATTAACTGTTGGCCAACAGTTGGTGGTCCCCTTCTCTTGGTGGGAAAGGGAAGACATGTCACAAGTTATTTTTAAGGGCAAGGGAGGGTCAAGCTGAAAAGATAGCAGACTAGTCCAAGTTAAAACCTCAGATCTCTTCACCCTGGAGTCAGACTGACAGCTTACAGATCAATTAAGTAATTATCACATTGCTCACATATATACATACCCTAATGAAAGACAGCCATCATTCCTTGTGACAGCACCAGGTGTTAAACCACACCTGGTTGTTTCCACATGCTTTACACCTACTTTTTCCTCTGACAAAATAAAAAAGCAGAGTCCTGTCTTGGAGGAGAAAGAAGTGGGTCCTACAGCTGAGTGAGTTACTCAGTTGTAGGATTTATTTGGTGTGTCCAAGGCATTCACTATTGTTATTTCAAGTAGATCTTTCACACCACACAGTTCTAGCTTTCCGGTAACTCACTTCAGATGCCAAGATGTTGCAAATCAATGTCACACATTTTCAAGTACCAATATAACATAAGACAGCAGCAAATGGACAGGTTACTGCGAGAGATGCTGTTCCTTGTGGAAAAACAAAAAGCTAACTATAATCGCATGGAAGACTTTCAGCTCTGAAAAGCAAGTGTAGGAAGAAATTCCAGTGATGTTATCAATGTTTTCCTCTGCTTCAATAAAGTGCAAAATAAACAGGTAATGTTTTAGCTCACATCTTAACTGACTGGGATTAACATGAAATACTGCTCCGTGCCTTTTCAATCAATTACTTGCTACAAACAGCAATTCAATACTCCGAGTAACAGTACTGCCAGCACCATCTCTTCAACTCCGTGGCAACTTGCACAAGCTTAAACTTAACTTGAGATCCAAGTTTTCTGTCTATATCCTATGATGTTTCTGACTGACATTTCAAATAGTAATTTTGCTTTTAATAAAGGCAGCAGCAGAGAAATGTTGTTAAACAATTCCTATGGTTCTTTATCTGGGAACTGAAGCACAACACAGCTGCCGCTCAGGAGAGAAGTCTGCCCCAATTTTGGCCAGAAAAGACAGGTATACATAAAATTGCATATTTTTTAATCACTAAACCACCTCACAGAGTTAAAGAGCAAGCACAATTATCTACTTCATGCTTCTATTTCAGTACCAAACTGCACACACTGTGCCTGAACCGGCAGAGAAAGCCCACCCCCAGTCCTGCAGTTCCTTGCTGGTTGATCAGGGCTGTTAAGACACTAAAACTGTTAACAAAGACAAAACACCTCTTAAACTCTTAAGTTCCTCCTACCACACTTCAGCAACATAGTGGAAGCAGCCAAATTCAAATCTAAACAGCACAAGAAAAGGCTAAAAACCAAAAGAGTGTGAAAGAAGAGCTAAAAAAACCCCAAGAGTCCGAGTGTTCTGCACAAAGCACTTGCCCTCTCTCTTTCTAGATCACCCAGTAATACAAACTACTTCATACACTCAAGATCAAAACTATTTACATTAAGTAAAAATGCTAATTCCTCCAGTTTTGGGGTTCCCTCCCATCTGCCTTGTTTGAAAGCTACATCAAAGCAGTGTATCCTGCAAGAATATTACACGTGCCATGTTGGGAGCTTTAAAATATCAATTACTCCCCTTGCTTGAGCAGCCCCCCCATGAAATGACTCGTACAGACTGGACAAACAATGATCCTCTGGACATGACACAAGTTAAAAACTTCATAAATAGACCTGGTGGCAGAGTTTACATCAGCACAACACAGCTGGGTTTTCAGCACTGTATTTGTACTGTAGGGTGTTCATGTCCTATAGATGGACTGTGACCAGTTTTTGCTAGAGACGACAGAAACAGAGCTGCCCAGGCCAAACATGTGCAAATGGCTCTGTGGAAGAGCCAAGTTGTATTTACAAGTAAGATGAGCCAGTGTACTCAATCCCCAGTGCACTACTTCAAAATATAGGTCAAAGTCAACTGCTAATTGGGCAGGAGAATAACTACGCCTCACCTCCTCCCACTTTCTATTCTTTAATTATGTATCTCTAAGCATAAAAATCCCTGTGTTATGTTATTTGAACTGCTTCCTGAATTTCCTGCTAAAATGTCTGAACCAGCCCTTTGCTGTACATCTGTCCAGAACATCAGCAGTATACAATCAGCTAAGGTTAATTTTTCCTAATTCATTTAACCAGGCACAAATTCTTACTCATACAGTTATAAAACATTTGATCTCTCACAGGTTACTTTTTTGATGGAAGCGGATTTTATCTGAATCTTCAGTACTTTGAACAATATCTAACCCACTCCAAAGGCTTCAAAGATTTAGCATATATCCTATTAAAATATTGATCTGTATAAAGCAGAACAAATGCAGAATTGTTAAGATGGGTATCTCAATATAATTCTAAATAAACGACTGAATTAAAGGCCGGTAAAAAAATGATAGCACTGTCTTAATGAGATGGAATCCTATCACAGCTTTCTCTGAATAGATTTAGCCTACAGGGCGAGTAAAAACCGTTTTGTTAAGAGTAAATCTAAACTGATTTTTGATGGTCTAAAAGAAAAAGGATTCTCAACTTTAAAAGACGAAGAAACAAGACATTTCTGCTTATTGCATATAAGCCTGTTTCTCATTTAAGTTTTGAAAAACTTACATAGACAGGCACAGAAATTTTGGCAAAAACCTTAGAGAAGCAAATTAAGCATTTAAGTAAAGCACTGAGCAAATTAAAACCAACAGCTGACCTACACTGCCAGTTCAGAGCATGAGTATAGGCTTATGGTTGAAAAAATCTTTTTCTGGAAGCAAAATTACTAGAGTACTGGTGGTAACCTGGGTCTCATCATTAGATGAGTATAAATATGAGAAAGAGAAATACACATTGGATACAGGTTTTCCATACAGACAAGCAGCAACTCTGATGAACTTGTTCTTGTCCTGGCTTATTAGACTGGGACTTGCTGGTTGAAAGTCACAGAGCATGGAAGAGATGGAAAGCTTTTCTGTTAAGCATTGACCTTATGTGCATACCCACACAAGTTCTCTTACAACATATCTCCAGCAGCACATCAGATTTTTCTTCCTGGTGCAGTACAACATTTACCCTAAATAAGATTTGGATCATGCACTGAAGCAAACTCAAACAGAGTAATTACATTCTCCAGTGACCATCCCTAACCAGCCCACTCCTATCACCCAATACACACCATAGCACACGCCAAGGCCTCAGGCTACCCACAGAAGACAAACACTTTGTACTCTGTCTACTCTGCAGTCTAAGCTGTCACCTTCATCCTAAAAATAGGAAAACAAAACAACCCCACAAACACCAAAAAGACCAGCAACAGCTGAACTGACAAAGGCTTCAGCATACACTCTGCAGCTACTGCCAAGCTAAGTGTGTTTAAATCTTTCTTCCAAGTCTTTCCCATCTTAAACCCCAGTTAGGTAAAACCACAAACTCATTTAGACAAAACAGGGACCTCTTCTAGTCCTCTCCCAGACGATGCTTTAAAGACTCAAGTTGTGTTGTAAAACAACTTACTTATACTACAGAGCATATTTATATATAAGAAATAAATCATCTGAAGCTCAAAATTTTTCCAAGTTCTTAATCAGTCTGAGATAACAATAAAACCTCTAGAAACACGTACATCGGTATAAGAGTAAACAAAACAATAACTCAGAGCAGGAAAAACCCATCGCATGCACGATTTGTGTCACCATCTAAAAGCAAAACCCCAATTTTCATAAATTCTTTAAGCTTTTGAAAGTTCTGCTGTTCCAAGTACACAGACCATCAAGTGACAAGTTACACACCGGATGATTTCATCCACACTTTCATATGATTTTTAATTCATAGCATCCCTTAGTTTCTCATTAAATCTTGTTCTATGGCCACACACTTTCTTTCTCACACCAGGGGACTGACACCCCTTTGCAAATCCACCACACAGAGTGAAAAACTGCTGTGTTAGGAGCCGAGAGAGGCATCCTGCCTCCACGTGTTGCCTCTAAGCTAAGGATAGAGATACCAAACCCAGCCATACAATCTGATTCTTAATTAAAGCAGGGAGGAGCAGTAACTCTATCACTAGCTTAACCATCACACCTCACTACAGCTGTATTTGATAGACTCTATTATCCCAAGTTTTTTTGTTTAAGAAAAGCACATGCAAAATCCACCCATACCATGAAAAAGAAATGCATACATTTTTAAAGATACTTACCTTGCGCCATTATTTCTAACGACTTCCACAGTTTCCTCAACAAAGTAGCGTTCCTTGACATATGCAAAGATTTCATCGCAGACTTCATTAAGTCGGGAGCGATGAGTAAGGGTAGCCAAGTAGAGAACTGGAATGATGAGTGCCTCTGGAAAACTCTGAAGGTTGTATCTAGCTTTCCTCTCCGATTCTAGTGCTTCCTGATATGTAAGTCCTGGTTTCCCTGTCACAGCGCAGCTCCACACGAGGCTGTTACACAGAATGGTGCGTTCAAAAAAAGCACTGAAAAGACAAGCAGGTGGGGAGAGAGAAAACAGGTGAGTTCTTACATCAGTTTACTCACTGTTAAAGTAGCAGAAAAATTCTTCTAGAGGCTTGAAAAGCAAAGGCAACTCCACTCCTGTACAGGCTGTAGGTATTTAGCACTACTTAAGTCAGGCAAAGTAAACTGCCGTTGTAAGATTGAAGCCTCCTCTCACTACAGACTACAGTAACAGCATCAAGACTTAGAAGTGCTGCAAATATTCACTGTATAAGCAGCTTCACACATCAGAATAATCACAGTAAGTGTAATAGGTGTCATATCCTCCCTGCATCCCCCACATTTCCACAAATATTTGCAAGAGGAGGCTCTAAAAACTGTACAACAGAAAATAGCATGCACATCACAGAAACATGTTGAAACTTGACTAAGTATCAGAATTTCAGTGTCCTAGCTCATGAATGAAAAGACAGGAGAGGTAACGAAAAATTAATGTCAAGTAGTTCTCTAAGTAGTTTTTATTCCCTCACTGTTTGCACTGCTCTTAGGAAAAGTATTAAACTATTTTTTCCCCTGCAGATTCTTCTCCTTCCTCATTCCATCAGCAAATATTGATTCACCTCCTTCCTTGTATTTCCAATTACTGATAAAATTACTGCTGTTATTGCTGGCCTAGTCATACTTATACTGCAACCAAGAAAGAGCAGCTTTCTTTAGTTAATACCCGTCAATTTCTGATGGGTATCAGAAACGGTCGCTTGTTACTGCAGTTTCCAGATGGAAGTAGAAGAAACAGCTTCATTCCTTTAACAGATAAAATTACGCTGCAGTGTTCCCATTTTGCTAGAGTAGAACTGTTCAAATCATTTCTAGCAAGAGGCTTAGAGCACTGGACAGTCCACACTTGTGCGCTTTCTTGCAGGCTCTCTGCAAACCCCAATGTGCGCCAGTTAGACGGGTGCAGACACCGCTGCTCACCGCAGACAGGCAGATCAACCATAACATTTTGTAAATGAAAATGGAAATTCCAGATTGAGGACAATGGAGAGACTTGGCTCAGATAATCCTTTCTGTCTGAGCACAAGGATTCCACTGAGCAAGGAAAAGGTTCTTTAGGAAGAACATCAGCTGGGTGAGAAGGTGAATGGGACACAGGAGTTGCCCAAATAACAGCTACACAATTTCAGCTTTTTCAACACCTGGATATACTGTACACAGGTCTGACACTGCAGGAAATAAAGAATAACTTGCGTTTGCTTACTCTAACAGGAAAAGGAGAAGAACAAAGGAGGGAGTGAAATTATTCTTCACTATATGATGAGCGAATGGCTGTCAGTCATTCTTTGTGCTTAGGACAGAATACCCTTTTTTTGCTGTCAAGTACAGTGAATCAGTGTCTTTAGGGTATAGAACAGTTACTTAAACATCTTAAAGAGCAGGCTAGACAAAAAAACCCGTCTTTCATTTAAGCTAATAAAATAAAAAGGATCTCTTCAGGTCTCTTCCCGCCCTACTTCTATATTAGATTCACAAAAATTTTTAGTAGCCTTCAACGGATAAAGAGGCATTTAGCTGCATCTCTCTACACATATTTGTTAAAATACATATTTCTTACCGAAGAGACAATTACTTTCAGCCACGGGAAGAGAAAATTACTCTAAGAATTTTGAAAATACATGCAACAGAAAACAATTTTTAAAACTTATGGAATTAAAAGTGGAGGGGAAAGAATAAAAAAGGAGGGAAAGCCTGAGGTTGACTCCGGTAGTGTCCCTTTAAGAGCTGCTGTTATTCTTTGTGAGGGGACACCGGGCAGTTGTGCTATTTAAAGCAACAACATTGAACTTACAGGAAAAGAAAAAAAATATTAAAAACCCAAATAAACACAAAATCCTAACCAACAAATCCCTTCTCGAAAATTTTTAATCCACGATTATTAAAAGTGAACAAACCTCTAAGTCAACTGAAACACATTTGAGTAAAAAAATCCTTCCATTTGCGTACAAGATTAGTTCATGTAGCTAGTTTCATTCTCCCTCACTTCCTCTTTTGTTTTGTGTGATTTTTTTTCCGCTATAAACTTACAGGGAACAAAAAAAAAAAATCCAACAGGGTTTCTTTCTTTTTCTACACTATGTTCTGTTTCAAAAGAATTATCTGTGTTTAGCTAGGCATTACCTCCAGCACATCAGAACCATCCATACCTGAGTCTGTTAACACAGCTTTCTTGTAATGCTTTAACAATCTAGTTTTTTAACTTGATTTGAAAGAGGAGGAAACAAACTCTAAACAACACAGCAATAGGTGCTATCTGCAGGACCCTTTCTGTTATCTGTCTCTCTTATCACAAGATTTACAAAGAGCAGACACAACAGCTACCAAACCAAGACAACAGTAGCAGCAGCAGCAACAGACTCTCTCTTAAGAGAGAACAATAACACACTTGATCATATTCTACACACTGCTTAAATCCACAACAGCAAGTGCATCCGCCGCTACATCACTTTGAAGCCTTATCAGCATCTTTAGGGTATTGCAGCCTTTGGGTCTTCCTCCCTGGTTCAAGATCTCTGCAGCTCTTGATAACATGGGCAAGAAGTTCATACAGAACAAAGCTCTCTTGCATGGTTCCATCTGCCTATGAGAGGTCAAAGGGGACTGAAGATGTCCACATCAGCTCAGCTCCTCCAGGAGCAGGTAGTAAGAACTGATGTCTTTGTAGCAGTAATCAGGCTGACTTCTGGCTGGACATTTTTTCTCATGTATATTACAGATACAGTTCTCCATGGAAGGTAAGCAGCAGAATTACCAGCAAATCACTGAGTGGTTTCATACAGGTACTTGGTGGGTATTGGGTAGGAGGCAGTACATTAACAAACTAGAAATACCTGAGTTGCCATCTGTGTTCTGACTGCACTTGAATGACCATAAAAACCCAGCCTAGAAAGGACAGAAGCCTTTTGGTTGAACTAGTCAAGTCTTTCCATGAGTCCAAGACCTACTGTGGTTTTAGTGGGGTTTTTTACTCCCCATTCATTTTCTTAACAAATATTAAAAACACGCTGGTGGTGCTGGCTTGGTGTTTTTTTTTTTTAAATTACTTACCACAACTTTCTCCTAGTTTACACTCTGAAAAATGAGATTTAAGACAGAGCAAGGAAAAAAATAATCTATGGAAAGGTTCCTTTGTTACAATTACTGCTAATCCTACAGTAGGAAAGCAATCACAGAAGAGCAGCTCTACTATCCTGGATCACAAAAGTGTTCTTGTACTCTGTCTGGTCTCTAGAAATGGTCAGTACGACATATTACAAAATAATACATAGAAGAAAAACAAAGAGCAAGAGGCTTTTATTCCCTAGTATGTAGAGGTTAATTATGCATTAAGGAATACACCTCAGGTTATGAGGGTCTCCTTGAGAAAACACAAGTATTCTCCTGATTTAACCAAGGACACTTTTAAAAGCATTTTAATGGATCTTTCTGACTCCAGGAGCCAGGAGATTTCCACAGGGCAGTTGTTGAACAAATTTTAGGAAGTTCTGAAGATGCAAAAGTGCTTTTCTGTCCCCAGCCCATGTTTCAGAATGAGGAACATTTCTACCACTGAATCTGTACAACTCATAATTTGCTTTCTCAGGCTGTTCTCACAAGACTTCCCATATACTTTCACCTCACCAGCTACTAGCTTTCACAGACAAGGTGTCACAGAGCAGTGGTTAACATCCCACTGGTTTAATGTACCCCTCCCCCTGCTTTTCCACCTACAAACTATGGCTCCAGAGACCTTTTTGTTGGGTCTGTCCCTGTAACCAAGAGTACAAAGAACATCAGTCTCCCCAGTTCCTGTTACCCCTGATAAATACAATCAAATGCTGCCACCTCGTTGCACACCCCCCTGTAAAGGGTTACAAAATGACTCGATGGCATTTCAGATTAAAAAGGAAATACATTCTCAACAAGAAAGTCACTTTACAAAATACCAGCCTTGCCAAATTCTCCTCCCGTTAGCATAATTTCTTATCTAGAGGAGAGCAATACCAATGTACGATCATCGGTCATCGCTACTGAAGATGCCACTGGAGTGAAAGAAGCTTTTCAGCACTTAAGTTTTTGCTCTGTCTTAACAAATAAAAAATCCAAACAAGAAAACAACTTAAGTCTAAACCATCTGTCGTCATTAAAATGGTTCATGTAGTTGAGGAAGGAGGTGAATTTAGGTTACTGCATCTATTTAGCCTGCCTGATCTAGTCAGACTGCAGTTTTTTTAATTCTCCCCTTAAAAGGTTCAAGTTCCTATTGCAAAACTACATTCACAGATTTAGACAATGGGGTTCTCTGCCCCAAAACAGCTAATAAAATATTCTACAAGTGGTCCCTCCCTATCCCTATTAACCTAATTGCCCTTGCTTAATCAAGGAAATGTGAAATACAGTTTTCAGAAGACCTTAGCTATTATAAGCATCACAGAGACAAGGATCAGCATCTTTAAAACTTGTTCAAGGAGAGCCTCCATGCTCTCCAGTAGCCTACGTCACAATCCGCTAACAATCAAAACGTAACTGTGCCGGGATACCATTGCTAAGCAAAAGACACTAAGCTTTTCAATCCAAAGCAACCTAAGAAAAAAGCCAGAAGATAATTTAAAAATTAAGACAAAACCAGCCAAAAGAAGAAACTCCCCCCAACCCATAAAGATAGACACCAAGAGTCCCGTGCAGAGCTGTCCCAAACCCCATATTCTAAGTCCTGACCTCTGAGCCAACCACCCACTGGCATTTCTAGGGATCGCCTGTGTGAGCACAAGTCTAAATTTATCCCTTAATTTGTGAACTCTGGTTAAATATGGAATTTGGTCTTTCATGCTTTTTCTCAGTGACAACCCCCTTGCAATGTAAATAAACCTAAAATACTCAGCAAACCCTCTGAGAGCACAAAGGCTTTTAAAAGGATCTCTTGGCACAGGAATTTCAGCAAAGCTACACATACCTGAAACGTATTTCAGCACAGTGTCAACAAACGCATGAGAGTCATCTAATTATGTGATAATGCTAATTGTAACCAGAAAAGCAACTTTCAAAATATTGGGGGGGGGAAGAGGAGAGAGACTTAATTCCTACATAAACAAGAGGCTGTCAGCTCTTGTTTTAGAGTGAAAACACTTCTTAAAACTAAATATTCAACACCCCCTCACCCCATTTCCCCCAGTGTATATCACCCAGGAACCAGTAAGGCACTACTCTGCCAAGTTACCTAACCCAACTTCTTGAAAATTTTATTAGGTGAAGCGTATTTGAGTAAGAAAAAAACAACCCAAAAACAAGTCTAAACACGAAAAAAGAAAGATTTAGACATGCTGTAATTTCACACGCTGCTAATAAAAAGCAAGCTCAGATTTAATCTCGTTTA
>VZRI01006783.1:1404178-1460018 GCA_013397515.1 Upupa epops
CTCCTGGGAAGTTTTTGATCTACTTCTTGAAGCCCTCAATCAGGAAGAGCTGCGGGGAGGAGCCTTCCCCCGCTCTCCCCTACATCTTTATTGGCCGCTCGGTGCCTTCTAGCGTGTGTCACACAGGAAGACAGCGAGCTACATTATTAATTAATGGCTGAGAGGGCGCATCCTCCATTTTCGAATTATCAGCGCTTCCGAAACAGGCGCTGAGGAGCTGCCGAGCAGCCGCGAGAGTAGACGAACAGCCCTGGGAGATTCCCCTAGAGCCATCCCCTGTCCCCGGTACCTGCCCTGGCTCCTGCGGGGCAGCTCTTTTCGGTGACCCTCAGCACTTTCCGCGTTTGACAGTGACATCCCAGACACGGTGCTCCCTGTCTGTCACAGCCCCAAAGCCAGGCAAGATGCCACATATCGAGATATTTATCTGAAATGAAGATATTGAATAATAAAGGTGAACCTTACAGCTTCACATGGGCCCCTCAACGTTGCTCCTTTTTTCCCAAGTTCATCGACAATGTCTCTAACAGGGTGTCACTACTGTGTTAATTTTTCACCACTTCGTTTGGATGTTTAAAGTAATGCACTTACAGTACTACTGGCAGTTAAAACTGGGATGTCCTGAAGACATAAATAGCACAGAAATTTGTGTCCTTAAGACATAAAACCACTGCAAGTCCCCATCCATTATAGTTCATCAGCACAAGGTCCAGCACTTTGATGAAAAAAATCAACAGAGTAAGTGTAGGTGCTCTGCAGGACAAGTGAGGTGAAAATAGCTGAAGGCTGACAGCTTAAATAGTTCAAGTTTGGAGCTTAGAATGCTGCTCCTGGAAATCCAGGTCTTGCACTGTTTCCTGCACCTGCACGTTGGTGTTTTCTTTACTCCTACAAGTAAAGGCATCGCTCAACCTGACTAAAACATTGAAGAAAGGCCATTTACATCTCATCCATGAATCACTGTGTTTTGAAAGTGACCAGGTTTATACCAAAAGTTTATAAATCACAAAGCTTGAGCTACAAACCAGCCTAAGTCCCAAGCCATACCCCTTGTTTTCCATGTGCCAGCTGGCTTCCCTCTCAGTTTTTAATTACTTTCTAGCAAAGGGCTCAAACGCAACTTGAGTTAATGCACTTGTATCTTACATCTGGGAATTCTGAGTTCCTTTTGGATCAAAACCCTCCAGCGCGCCACGGTTATGACATTGAGTGTCGCCCGTGAGGTTGATTACCGCTTAGCTTTGTTTTAAGCTCGAGCTCTCTTCGGCAGATGCTGATTGAATGGAAACTTCTGGTCTCCTTAAAAATAATTACATTCGTGATTCCCAAGTTTGTAGAGAAAAGCTTGAATATATGAACTTGAAATATTTACAAATTAAAAGGGAAAGAAAAGCGTTGAGTTTGGAGTTTTTTTAGATCTCATTACATTTTAAGCTGGCATCACGATGTTTGGGGAGCCTGGCTGATTTTTTTTCATGCTCAGATTGTCAGCGCAGCATTATTTTAGCGCTACTTGGTGCCCATGAAAAATGCATGAGTTGATAGAACTGTGACATCAAAAGCAAATTTCCTTCTCCTCTTTGCTCTCTCTTGCCCTCTTTCTCTTTTCTTCTCACCTTTTCCTCCTCCCCTTGTTCTTCCCCCCTCATTACTCCCTCGGTGATTTTACAGTGAACAGATCCTCGCTGAGTACTAGGGCTGTGCTACGTTTTCATGTTCTTAGGATACACAGGAGCAGTTCAGTTCATTTTCACCTCTGTTCCAGCTCTGTTCTTTAAAA
This sequence comes from Upupa epops, assembly GCA_013397515.1. NCBI lineage: Eukaryota > Metazoa > Chordata > Aves > Bucerotiformes > Upupidae > Upupa > Upupa epops. The sequence continues at coordinate 1,405,959 of VZRI01006783.1, forward strand.
TCCATAAATCCAGGCTCTGATTCTGCTCCCACTAAGGTCAGCAGGCACCAGGACAATTGTTTATGATACCAGCTAGTATCTACTTAAGTGGCCGTTGAGAATTCAATGGGAATTAATTCTGAGAAAGCAGGGAAAGGTTTCTATCCTTCCATGGGAATATTTCCTGGGCTTTTTACACTGTGTTTCATTTTTGCAATAATTTGGGGGTTTTAACACACCACTGAAAGTATAATTTTGATTGAAGATTCAAGAGCAGGATGATGGATGGTGTTCAGTGGCGTTGCTGACAGGGATTTTGCCACAGAACAGCAAAAAGCAGCTCTTTCTTTTGAAAAGGTGACACTAACAGCCAGATAAAGAGTTCCCTATCTAGGGAGGCTGCAGTTCTCATGCACAGAACTTTAAGAGGATTTGTATTCAGGACACAAAATCTTATAGAGCTCTGTGCTCTACAAGGTTAGAACAGTTTCCTAGGGACAGTTTTGGCCCAGGCTCGGGGCAGGGCAGCCCCCCGACTGCTCCTTCAAAGCTCCCCACAAACTTTTAAATTTCTTTTCACTTCCTCCCTGCTTACCACAGATTCCTTTCCTCATCCTGTCCTGTTTCTTCTTGCCTTTAAACCACCACAAACTGCTTTACACAATGATAGCCCAAAATATACACTCAAGATATTCCAAAACACCTATTCAGCTGTATCCACAACCAATTCCCCACATGACCACTGGTACTCTTGAACGAGCAGAGCACAGGGAACTATTTTACTAGAGCATGTTGTCACTTTAAATTCCCACCTCACCTTACAACTAAAGTTTAGCCAAATCATACACTTGGAACCATGGAAAAGCAAACATTTTGCTCAGTTTTACCTGCATTATCATGCAATAGGAGACTTTTCTCAGCACAGTCTGTTCAGCTCACTTGCTTTTTCATTCTTATTTTCTCCTCCAAGTTGCCGCTTTGTTCTCTCAGGGTTTGGCTGAAGTCAGAGAAAAAAATTACATTAGATTTCTTTGTAAAGAGTGTCCTTGGACTTTGAGCATCACACTAGCTCCTCAACTCTAGTATTTTGTAAAAAAGCAACCCCATATGGTTAGAAAGATAAATGAAAAATGCTGTTATTTGGGGAAATGATAGTTTGCTGGTGAGTTGTTCAGTCAAATACCATCAGTCATCTCCACCTTGCTCTCTGTTGACTGGAGCATGTGAAGAAAAAGGAGAACATGTGAGCATTGACTCATTTTAATGCACTGAGAAGATCTGGGGGGGGACAGTGTCATCCGTTTTCTTTCTAAATGCTGCTTTGAAAATCCTTTGCTTCCATTATGCGAACAAACCCTAGATCAATATTTTTAAGTGATCCCAGCAAAACCACCTTATTTATCCGATTCTGCGTTCCCTAACTTACAGATTCAGCTCTTCTTTTCACCTTTTGCCCTTTTTCCACCACCTTGCTGAGCCAGTTTACTCTTTTGATCATGAATCTTTATTTAGACTTTAAACTCTGCGAGCAAAGACAATGTGCTGGTTTTATCAAGCCGCTCCAGCTGTGGGTTAACAGCAACATTTGGTCCATTGTCTTTTACTGGCTGTAAAGCGCTCCGCTTTTAATAACATACTCTCTTATAAATAACATGCTCTCTTATAAATAACATACTTCAGTCAAAAAAAGGAAAAGAAAGAAGAAGGGAATTGATACGCAGGTTATTTCTCACAGCACATTTCATTTTCCCTTTCATTCGAGCTCCGCTGTATTTCAAAATGTTGTTTACAGCAGCTCTGTCGTCAGAAGGTTACAAGGTTCCTTATTCTGCTGTCGCTCAATGCGTCTGATACTTGTGGCTTTCGCACGAGTCACAAAGAAAGATAAAGAATCAGTGAAGTTTTGGTACAGTCACAGTTTTTGTAGCTTCCTAACAGGCTTAACCCAGGCGTTGCACCACTGTAAATTCAGGCACAAGCTTTGGGGCTGTTGCTGTCACTGAGGGCAGCAAGTCACTGCCCAAGTCTGCTTTGCCTACTGTTAAGCTTAAATACCATCCAATACAGCAGGGCCCATCCCTCAGTGAAGCTCTGATGTCTCTTACATCATCAAAGTTATCCTACAGAAAGGCATTCCATCCCTCCCCCACCTTTTATTTTTATCACAGTTTAATAGGATTTAGCTGCGCAGTTCTCACTGCTTTTAACAGGTACTTCACGTTTCATTCCCATGCAACTCCAGCAACAAAGACACATGTTCCTTTGAAGTTTACATTTATCATATCCTCTTTTTCCCTCTCAGGAGAGGCTGTTACAGGTATGTAAGCTGATAACCTTATACTACTGGGGAGTAGCTCTGACTTCATCCATTTCGCAGTGGTGACCACGTACGATTGGCCTCTAACCTGATTACAAAACGATAAAATGATGTTGTGAAACCACTGTTCATTTCCTAACAGTGTCTCTGAGACCAGCTTAAATTCTGAGAGGATTGGTACAGCTTTTTCTTTCTTAGAGTGGTAGCACACAGACTACAGAGTAGTGACACCACGACAGCACTTGTCTGACACTAAACTATGCAGAATTTCTCATTGCTAACCAATATTTAGAATGAGTGATGACTGACGAATGATTTTGAGTGAATGAAGGGTGAATATGCTATCTTGTGCCGTATACGCACGCTGTCGCTGCTGGAGTGATGTGCAGCATTTCACACTAGATTTGAATATCCTGCATCAACCTGCCTGAAACCTGGAGCTGAATCAATAAGATACTCTTTATGCAGTCAAATTTGACACTGAGTACTCTCCAGCTGTGTAATACTAACCTACCGTTTACTGACTTTGCTTTCCTCCTATTTGAATGACATGTATCGAACACCTCTCTGTCCAGCTGATGAGAAGAACCAGTCATTTCGAGGATGTTGCTTCGTGATTTTGTTACACGACTGTACACTCCCAGCTTATTACTATTTTTTCAGTAATACCGACATTAGACAAACCTGCTGGCACATGGAAAGGGATCCCATGCAGCACAGTTTTCACTGAGGAGCACACAAAGAGATGTTGGCCCAGTAACTGATCTGTCTTTAGTCAGTGACAAGCCAAGATGAAACTTGTAATTCTGCTCAAATACAGACTGTGCTGGATTTTCATAGACTCATTCATTTGACAATTTATATATCTTACAACTATGGCTGTATTCTGACTTGCCCACTTCATATGAGATTCACAGAACCACACAGAATCACAGAACTATTAAGGCTAGAAAAGACCTCTGAGATCATCCAGCCCAGCCCAGGACCTAGGATCACCAACCACATCAGCTAGACCAGGGCACAGCCAGTCTTTGCTTACTGCCCTGGGCAGTCCATTCCAGTGTCTAACCACCCTTTCAGTGAGGAAGGGCTTCCTAACATCTAAGCCAATCCTCCCCTGGCAGCTTCAGGCCCTGTCCTCTCATCCTATCACCAGCTTGACCCCCACTTGTCTACAACTTCCCTTCCTTTGGCTGCCACCTCATGTTCTTCTGTTTTGCTACTCAGCTCTCACAGAGGACTCTAGGAAGGAAGAGGCAAAAAGACTGACTACCTAGAACAGTTCTGATGGAAGATGCCAAAGAAGAGCAGAGCTGAAGAAGCCAGCAGGTATTAGAGCCTCAGCTCGGTCCCACAGGGATTCTGGTGTCTTCCCAGTTGAAAACACATGGCCAAGTCATGGTGTGTTCAGGTAGAACAGCTTCACCAGGATACTCCAGCATACCTGGGGTATTGCGACTACCACTTCAGCCCTTCAGCCCAGGTAAAGCAGGGCTGCAGTAAAGCAGGAGCTTGCTCTGGGTACAGAATAATCTGCCGTATTGATTCCATGCTCTGTGAGGACACTGCAGCAGCCGTCCCACAATGCTCATGTTGAGGTCTCACACCTGAGAGAAAGTGAGATCCTGATGGAATCTCTATGCTTCTTGAAAGACAGGCACTTGTAAATGTGTTTGCTTTATACAAAGCATGCATGTAGAGCAGAACTAAAGGAAAAGCAACTTTAAAGGTGCTAAATCCAGTGTGTGCTTTGATCTTGCTGGTCGTAATGAGAAAAAGGAGGAGGTGTGCAGGACAGTTCTTTCATGCCTTATCTTGGTTAGTAACCCCACTAACGCTGGCATCCAGGAGAAAGCTTGAAAAGGTCAGATCAGGTTAAAAAAGCCCATGGCTTCCCATCACTGCCCTGAACTACCTGGATTTTTGTCTTCTCATATCTGTGAGTGGGTGTGTTGGGCCTCTGCGACAAAACAGAAGTTCAGTGAGTGAATTTCCTGCTTCGTGGATAGGTTTTTCACTGTGTTGGGCACATGCGTGACCTCAGAGCTCTGTTTCTTGCCTGTTGTGCAATGGAGAGTTTAGCAGCAAAAGGGGTTACAGCCTCAGCAGTATCTAATACTTGTGCATGTCACCTGTGCACATGCTGGGGTAAAGATGTTTAACAGCTGACAGGAGTTGAAATAAACCACTTTCTTTCCCCCTCCACCCCCAAGTAATACTTCATTCACCCAGCCTGAAGGAATCTCCTGGCAGGAGGACAACTTGTGGTTAAAATCAAGAGGAGGAAAGGGAAAGGTATGTCAGGAGGCACAGCCCCGGGTCTGTGTTGATGGTCATATTCTCAGGGAGTGCCACAACAGTCAGGGGTTGCCACCCATCTCGAGGAGAACAACTATGAAATCTTCTTAATGTCCACATAAAATGTGGCTACAAAAAGCTGTGACTGTCCAAACAACTTTGCACAGGCAAACAGAAGCTGTTCTGACTGGCAAAGCTCCACCTGACTGCATGGATGAGTAAATGCTGCCTGAGAAGTTTTACTTGCTGCTGTCAATTTGAACCTTACAGTGTAAGAGTGAGCAGTGGGTCCCACTCAGCAAAGCTCCTCAGAAGCTTCTCATCAGGTCAGGCCTGGTGGCAGGCGCAATGCCCACGGTCTTGCCTGTAGATAAGGTGTCTGGTTAAAGCTTAACCCGAGTGTCAGCAGGAGGCTGTGTTTTAGCAGAGCCCGTGCAGTTGCTCCAATCCACCTTCCAGGATCTGCCCGAGGAGAAAGGTTCAGGGATGTGGCTGTTGTGGAGAGGCTGCGCAGTCTGTCACCCTGACCTCCTCCATGTGTCTCCAAATGGTGGGTTAGGAACCTTTGCAGCTGCCAGGGATGGCACTAGCTCCAGCACAATGGTCATAAAGTAGGTGATCCATGCCCAAGGGAGATCCACAGCCCTCTCCACCTTTGCTGAAATCGAGTAGGAAGTGCTGAGCCCCATGAAAACTTGGTGTGTTACAGGCACCAGCTTTGGCCATCCCTTGGTCAATGGTCTAGAAGAACTAGCACCCGGTTCGGCAATCTGAGCGGCGCTGCCCCTCAAACACCATCCAGTTCATGTCCAGTGCCTGGCATCGGTGTTAGGTAATATAAAACCTTGCAGAAATTCAGAGGTTCTTCTGTTGAGTCATAAAATGTAATCAGTTCCAGTGGGGGATCAAACAACAAAATGCTGCTGGGAGTAACTTGGAGTTCATCTCTTCAGTTAAACCAGAGCTAATGTCTATAGCTGCTCATTCCCATTTCCATGCTGCACAGACCTTACGCACACTGCCGTCTTGTGCTGTAAAATCAAACCTGTCCCTTCTATGCCTTTATTTTGTAAACTATCAATTCATAAAGATTTAGGGAAGGATAATCCCCCCCTGTAAATTGTTACGGTTTCACAGTGTTCGGGAATACAGGAGAGAACTTTCTCAACTCCTTTTTTTTTTAACAGTCTACTCCTAAATCCTGCTCTTAGATGTCTTGTGAGCTTTGCATGCAGACTAGACCCCAAACCAGTCTGACTAGAGTTATTCTGGCACCAGTGTAGTGCTGTGCCACAGGTGGACATGCTGAGCAGCAAGATGTAAACATTCTATTAGCACATTAACACAGGGTTTTAGAGGTATTTAGTTAAGTAGGCGTAAAAAGTGATCTAGACGAGCCAGAGTGAGCTCTGTGCATAGACTGGTTTTAGCATTATTCGGAATTAAGTTCCTTTTGTCTGGAGTTGGCCTGGGTAGGAGCTCTGCTTAATTCTCTATCAGATGACTGGTGTAAGTATATGCTTGTCCCACCAAAGGGAGAGTTGCCTCGAGGGATCTGAAATGCCACACAGCTCCTCCTGTAGTAATAATCAAGCTAAATATCCAGGCCCACCAGCTGACTTAGACACTGCCCTCCTTCCATTTCAATGTAGTTTATGAATTCCTTTGACCATCGGCAGTATGTCAAGATAGCAGTATCTTCCCCTCTACAGCTCTCAAAGGTCTGTGAGAGGAAAAACCCATTAGTGTGCCTGAATCTGTAAAGAAATTTAAGGTACAGTGAGCAGTATGATGAGAAGGTAACCAGAAGAAGGGAATGCTACCTCTGTAAGTTCACTCATACTAAAATTGCTCTTTGGTCCATTATGAAACCTGATGGTTAGCATGATCTACAGTTTTTCTGAAGGAGTAAGTGAATGACCAAACACAACCCCACTGTAGGCAGGATCTTTAAAGATTCATTAGTGTTCAGGATGTCAAAACACTTGAGCAGCTGTAAGATCAGAACCCAGAAACCTCCCAGCAAGGACACAGCATCTGGGAGGGCGATTAAGGTAAAGTGAAAAATGCTTACACGGGTCCTATTGTAGCTGCTCTTTAAATAATCCTATCTGTACTTAACCATTGTACTGAAAAAAATAATCAAGTCTTGCAGGTTACTTGTGCTTATGCAACTCGAAAACAGAATCTATCAGTGGAGCCAGGTCCTTGGCTCTCCTCCAACAGTTCTAAATAGGTCCAGAGCCAGCTTAACTGCCCCAGCCATAACTATTTTCATTTCTCCAGGAACAGATCTGTGGGGCATAGACCCACGGGGACAGCCCATGCTTCCCTGTTTCTGAACTCTGACTCCTAGAACATATGCAAAGAAATAAATGGGATGGGCAACATGTACAGTGCCTCTCTGCCCTGGGAATGCTCCCCCGAGCACTGAGCAGCTAATTAATTCATTAAACACCAAAACAAACCCCAAGATAGCCGAACTAAATGTTCGCTGTACCTTTATTTATTTATCTTTTTAATTCTTCTTCTATGGAGGGTTCCTGTTGCTTGTTTTATCCAACACGCTCTCAGGCTTCTGTCTGGTGAGGAAGTAATGAGAGGTTGCAGACTAATAAAAAAGAGGTGACACTTTACAAAGTGGAAAACTGTTAATAATCAACATCAAAAGGCTTTCATCTATGGCTAGTCGTATCCCCGATTTATACAGCTGGCTGCCCTACTGGCTCTTCTTTTGGGCTAACTGGAGGGTGCTCTGAGATCTGGTCTTCGGACAGCAGTAACGCAGGGAACATGCAGGTAGCGCCATCCAGTAAGGGCTTGACTCAGACACCTGAGCAAGAAGCGGTCCACCGAGTAGGTGTGATTTTCCCAGGTTGATGTGAATGAATTAAGAGCAAAGACACTGCCTCCAGGAGCCAAAAACCCCCCAAATAACCTCAAACCAAACCAGAACAAAGAACCAACCCTCTGTCTAACAGTTGCCTAGAGCAAGGGGATGAGAATTTTGGTTTTGTGTTCCTGTTGCCTAGAGCCAGGTAAAACCTTTGCCCTTCTACAACCAGCTACAGATCCTGGGGCTGTGCTTGAGAAGGAACAAGAAAGAAAGGAGAAAGAGCCCTTCAGGGTGTTGGATGGGCCTGAGGGCCAAGCATAGGGTTTGGGAACCTGAAATCGCTTATTCCCTGTTTATTTACGAAGTCTTTAGAGGAGGGACTAGAGCTGGTGCTGCCCCTTCGTCCTCCTAACAGATGCACTAATTCAAAGATCCCAGTAATATCTTCTAAAGCCAGGAAAGAACTGTTGTTCTCCCCTTTTATGACAATCAGATGTTTAGTGGGAGGAACGCTCAATGTGCAGCTACGAGATAGGTGTTGCCTGTTCAGGAGGAAAAGAGGACTTCACTCCCTCAAACTGAACCACTTCAGTTGCCAATACAGTAAACAGCCTGAACAGTGCAGAGATGGGTTCACAGTCACTTCATGTGCAGCAGGTAACACGTAAGAAAACCGTATCTGGAGACACCATAAACTTGCAGGTCTTGCGTAGCTAAAGGAAGCGATGGCTCAGGTTCTCCAAACCAGTTTCTTTCCAGATTGAACTGAGAACAGGACACCTGACAAAGATGCTGATTTCAGACCATCTAAAACTGCTTCACTGGCACCAGGTCCTATTCTCTGCTCCTGCACGTGCAAGAAACCCTGTTTCAAAGAAGGATTTTCATCCATCCGATGTTTTGGAAGGGCAGGGAGTGACAGCAATGGACACGTAACAGCCAGAAAGTTAGAAGGCAACACAGGAACCTGTCTCAAAGTACTTTTTTTCACTCTATCAGCACTCGCCTTCTCACTTGCTCCATCTCCTTATCGCTTCACGTGAACTTTGCCTCATAAAAAAGATAAACCCAAACGCATTCTGCACCCCATGATTCCACTGACTCCCTATTCCGACACTCTGCAAGGAAAGTGCCATATAAACGTGATCTCTAAGAGCTGAACTCCTCCTGGCTTTTCACTGCCTGGTTTCCAAAAGATTAGATTTACACTCTTGGTGTTAATGCTGCTCTTTTCACCTTGGTGGGTTGTGTTTTTATATCTTCAAACGTGTTACAGTTTCCTAGAACTTCTAGCTCCAGGATAATGTAGATACACAGGAGAAATAAATTATCAAAGAGAAAGCCTGGCTCTGGACCATCACCGGTAGTTTCACAGCAGCAGTGTGCACCAGGAGGTCACCTGCTCTGATGCTATATAAGGTTCTGGAAGAGAGGAAGAAGTCACAGCTCCTTGGGATATTTATAGCATTTAAGAATGCTTTTAAGGAACTCGTACTGGCAGATGCCATTGCGTACTCTGTCATCGGTGGTTTTCTTATTCATAACAAGCAGTGTGTATTATGGTCCAGTGCAAGCGACATTATTCTTGACAGAAAGAGTAAGGACTGTGTCTGTGTTCCTGCAGGAATTCCATTTGGATTTTGTTAATGCCACCTCTTACTTTGTTTGGTATATGGCTCTTACGTTGGGGTTTTATCCATCAGCTGGGTGGACTCCAGCACAGGTAATGAAGGCACACACTGAATGGTGTTACCAAGTGGTGGAAAATGGACTTGTTACACCAGAACAAACCTTTGAATGGCTTAGGTGAGAGGTGTGTGGAGTGATACTCCTGGCTCTTTTATCCCTTTCATGGGAGGTTACATTCTCCTGCCTCTTCTATGCAGCTCCTCCCCAGGAGTGTATTCTCTTCCCCCAGGGCAGTGGTTGTTGTGGTTTTCAACCCCAGCAAACAAAATGATGGCAACAACACATCCCAGCTTGAGTCAGAGGACAAAGAGGGACTTGGAGAACCACTGGAATCTCAGAAGGGTTGGGATACCTGTTTTGGGATCTGAATAGGCTCCCACTGCTCCAGAAGGATCCTAGATTTGGAGCTAGCAGTTGTCAATGCACGGGAAAGACAAAGTTAGGAATTATTGACCCGTAAGTGATAGGATCAACTCTCAACACCATAAATCTTCCTAGACTGGGACTAGGTCACATCCCTGGATGTGTTTCAAAGTCATGTACATCTGGAGCTTAGGGTCAGGGTTTAGCAGTGGCCTTGGGACAACTAAGTTAATGGTTGGATTCAATGATCTTAAAGGTCTTTTCCACCTTAAACAATGCCATGATTCTATGAAAAATTGCCAAATGTGATGAGATTTAATGTTTCCTTCAGGCTTTTCTTGGAAACCGTGGTGTTTTCTCACACTACATGCGTAAGTGTAGCACCACTACAAGTGATTTTAACATTTTCAAACAACGTATTCCTGTCCTTGTCCCATTTACTGTTGCTAGCCTTACCTTTGCTTCCAGCCCTGATCCCCTCCAGCTGCTGCTCTTAGTCATCCAGTCATAAACATCCCCGTGAACACGTACGCTCAGCTGCCAGCTTGCTTTTCTCCTGGAGTGGCTGTGGTTATTGATTATTCCAAGTTCTACTGTAACTGGCAAGGAACAAGTGATTTAACAGCTCTTTAAGAAAATAAAGTCAGACTTTCAAGAGCATGGAGATAAGAATCTTGAAAGATCATCTGATCCAATCCCCCTGCCACTGCAGGACACCCGGACCAAGACATATAACAGAATATTATGGATTGGAAGTGACCTGGAAAGATCATCCAGTCCAATCCCACTGCCATAGCAGGATCCCACAGATCAAGTCCAGGCAGGTTCCAAACGTCTCCAGAAAAGGAGACTCCACAAACCTCCTGGGCAGCCCCCTCCAGCACCCTGTCACCCTCACTGGGAAGAAGTTACAGAATCGGTCAGGGTTGGAAGGGACCACAGGATCATTCTGTTCCAACCCCCCTGCCCTGGGCAGGGACACCCCACCCTAGATCGTTTCTCTGTGGTTCTTTTCCTTGGGGTGTTTTTTGTGTTTAGTTTTAATACTTTTACGTAGAACTAAGCAGACGGGTCTCTGCTCGGGGTTTGCCTCGACACGCTGCTTGAGTCACTGGCTTTGTTGAAGTACTCAACTGACACCCATCTTGGTTCACAGCTCTATCAGTAGCTGCCGAGTCCTGCCCACCACGCTCGCTCCACGGCCTCGTAACTCAACAGCCTGTCCCTTCTCCTGTCAGTACGGCATTTCTCTCAAGAATGCTGTTGACCAAACGAATACCTGCAGAGGGGATGAGGCTGCTGTTGCGTCTGCAGCTTTTTTATGAAGTCAGTCATCTGCTGAGGCGATGAGAATTTGGGGAATTCAGTGCAAACACAGATGTTTATAGGACACGGATGGTCTGCCTGTAGACAAAGGCAGCACTCAGGAGACTTCAGCCTATAGACAGAAGTATAAACAGGAGATGTTTAGTTCTGTCCTAGTGAATTATGTACCAGACACAAAGGCTGGGGATTCGGAGGATTAATCTTGAAAAGTTGAGTCTTTGAGTCCTAGTCCACTTCTAAATGCCCCAAGTGGAAGGGAGGCTGGAAGAAGAAAAGTGAGATAGGCAAAGGAAACCTTTATGTTGCTGCTATGCTGCGGTTTACAGTTATTACCTTTAATTATTCTGGAATTGTATGATATTAGCTCGGTGTATTAAGGTGTTTCTCATGGGCAGTGAGTGTTTTGTTTCAGCGAAGCATAAGGGTTACCCAATCACTCCCAGCAAGTAATAATTCAGTACAGAAATGGAGATTTCATTCAGAGGAAACTATTTCTAAGATGTGTCATTGCCATCAGAACAGCCCTGGGTTGGTCTAAGCTGGTTAGTAATGGCTTTCTGATGTTAGGCACGGTACAGGTCTGAATGTGATTAAGTTAGCAGGAATTCTGCCCCTCTCCGGTGATGATGTGGAGTCCTCAACTAAAAAATACAAGCACCTTAGCAAGAGAGCATCTATCCTCAAAAATTCAACTAAAATAGTAGAAGATGTCGGGGTAAATGGAAAGAGCAGAGCTCAGCACGAGTAGTTAAAAAGAACTACAGTTGTTATGATTTAATTATTATGCAAAGACTTGAGCAGCTTACAAAAAATCCCTAATGTTGCAGTTCAAATATCTTATTCCTAGGTGATGGGGTGATTAACATTGATGAAGGCAGCTCAGGTTCCTTATAAAGCTGATTTAGCTGGGAACCACACTATCAGCCCAAGCAGAGTCCCTAAACCTAGATTTCAGCCTATTAGCAGTGCTATAATTTGTTTCTCAACTGTTACCTTGAAGCATATTGATTTTTCAGCCTACACATGTTTTCACTTGTCGGTGATCTTATCTTATTCAAATTTCAGAACCACACAACTCACCGCGAAGATAAAGAATGCAAAATTATCCACCCAGTTTGGCTTCAGACAAACAAATGCAGCTCAGCACAAACAAAGGCACTTGGAGCCAAGCGCTACTTGCCTGTGTTCTTAATATTTCAGTGCTTTGTGGAAGAAAGCAAGTTGGGTAACAAGCTGTTTTGACTTCATACCCAGTACACTTTCAGGTTTCTCTAGTCTCCAAAGCCAAGAATCCAGCCTGAAGGTGCCACAAAGCTTTGGCATGCTTAAGGCAAAGCAGTGCCATGCTTTNAGATTTGCTGTGGATAAAAAGAAAAGCACGTCTGAGACATTACCTAAATCTTCTATGGCCTTTCCATTCTTTCCATGGATGATTTATGCTCAGAGGAAGGAATCTTGGGTTGGAACTGGTTAGATTTTCTTAAGAAACAAGCTCTCAGCTTGAAGTGCTGCGTTGGAATCGCTCTGCTTTGACAAACTTTCAGCAGTCTGAGCTGACACCAAGCTCTCCAAAAAGGGTCACTCCACTGGCCGGCTCCATCCCACTGGCAAATGGTCTGTGGATAACAGCATCCAAATGATCCATCTTGATACAGGCTGATGCAACTTCCTCAGAGAGTAGTTTGTGCCTCTTCCAGGAAAAGCTCGATCCCACAAGCATGGATGCTGGCATGTGACTGCCGCTGCTCCTGCTGTCCTGTAGGAAGCAGGGTCAGCTCTGTACAGAGGAGCCTCTTGACTGCTCTGGGTTATCGAACTTGGTGGCTTGAAACCCCAGAAATCTCCTCCTGAGGGTTAGCAAGCCTGGATGTAGCCCTGGAAGGAACAGGACTGCCCTTTCTAGCTAAGCCAAACTCAGTTGGATTCCTTGTCTTTTAGAGCCGTTTCATTTTGGAGCTACTTGTTTGTATCCATAAACACTGGGAAAGAGAGGAACTGACTCTTCTTTGTCCCTGGTGGATGCTGACCCTCCTTGTCCTGACTGTGCAAGCCTGTCCTAACCTACGTGCAACAGAAATGCCTGGTGAGATCTACCAGCACCTTTCTTCATAGACAGGGCCTCTCTTTCAATCCTGACTGAATGGGAAGTGTTTGTGTGTGTTTTATTTTAGATCCCTCTGCCCAGGTCTGGAGAGTGCCTGCCTATAAATAACTGGTTGCAGGGTGCTTGGACAACCCCTGCTTTCTCCAGAGACTATTTTCAAGATGTATCTTGCCATGGAAACCAACAGGTAATGAAGGATCCAGCTTGGATTTCTCCGCATCAGCATGCAGACAGTCATGTGAACAGGTGGCAAAACTTCATCACAAAATACAGGCTGCAACCCTAAACGATGGTTATCGCAAAAGCAGGATCTCAAACCCAAAGGGCTCACAGTCCAACAGAGATCAGCAAAGTTTTGCAAATCAAGTAGCGCAGCAGAACCTCCTCAAGATGATAAGGAAAATTTCAAGTCATACTTCAAAAGCTTTGCAGTCATTTCTGAATGTACCTCAGCCTGGCCTGTGAATTAAACAAGTTAATATTAAACCAGAGACAAGAATGTGTGACTGAATTCTGAATCAGCCGTTGCGACTGGATTCCAGACATCACCGAATTCTTTTCAAGATGTTATTCGAAACAATGGAATATGTATTTTAAAGTGAGCTTAATCTTGCCCAGCTTTTGCACCAAATGCGTGCGATTTTTTATTAGATCTTACTCTGTTACAGTATTCCACAAAGCTACCGGGAATTAAAGGCTCTGATACTGCAAATAGCACCCTCACCTTTAATAAAACTGCCAGCACGCTATTAGGGGCTGCTAAATACCAAGGATTAATAAATGGAAGTTGTCTTTAAAGTCTTCGCTGAACCAACAGAAAACTCTCTCAGTGTTAACAATAACATTGCTTGGATTTTTCAGGATGTTCCTGAAATTATCACCAGCTTCTGAATAGACAGATCCATCAAAACAACAGTCACAAAAATGAGGGGTTTGGGAAAGACCAGACCTTTCTTTGATAATACACGACAGTGAAATGCAGAGATGCCTGCATGGATGTAAATGCTTTGCCATGAAACATCTCTCTGTGCTTTTGATCAGTGCAAGAGACAAAGAGTAAGAATATTCCCCCTAAAATTCACCATGTGTTTGACAGCCCTTGGTGCAAACTGAAGAAAGCCTTTAGAAACCCGAGTTTGTCCAGGCAGAGTGTGCAGTTTCTATCAGCTTGAGTAAATCCTGCAATAGTAAGTCTCGCTGGATCATTTTAAAGATTAAGAAATTAAATATAAACTAGTAGTTAACAGCACTGCTATTCCTGATAGGAGTTATGAATTGCTCAGCACCAGTACTATCTGTTAGGTGACTGGAGATGGGAGAGGACATTGGTAGAGAATTTTCCTATCTTTTTTGCTTTGCTTAGCCATCTTCCTCTCTTCTGTGTGAAAGAGTAGTGGCAGCGTTTCTCCCCTTACCCTCGCTACTCCACGGAACGATTATGTTGTGACTGATCACCATCCAGCCCACTTTGTACCCCACTTCTGATGCTGGTCCAGAAAGAAAGGTGGTAGGAGGATCCAGCCAGAAGGTGAGGAAAAGAAAGCTGCAGTGAAAATACTTGAAAGTCAAGGGGAGGGCACATGTTTGACTTCACAAGAAAATGCTGGTTTCTGTTGCAATGCTGGTTACACAATCACATGAGGTTTTATTTTTAAAAGCAAGTAAAAAAATTATAGCGCATCAGCTCCTCGACTGGTGTAAATCAACATGGTTTTATTGACTTTGATGGAGCTATGTCGATTTATACCAGATGAGGATTTGGCCCACTGTACGGAGATATTTTTATATCTCTTCTCACTCTATCAGTTAAGGAAAGGGTAATAATCAGCAAGCTGGAAGCAATTACGTGTGTGTGAGGAGGGGGTAGTTTCATAATAGCTAACTTGATATTATTTCCTGTAAAATGCATCAGGAGAATAGAGCCTGGAGCCTGCTGACCACTTTGTTTTGTAAAGAAATATTTGTTCAGATCTGTTTATAATAATTCGTCAAGTGACGGGCAGTTACCTTTCACTGACACCAGCGGTGGCAGTTCTGGTGCCGACCGGTGCACCGAGTGACAGCCGGCGGGGAAGGGTCCAGGGAGAACCCTTTCGCTTGCATCTGCGTGAATCTGGCGTAATTCTATCGCAAATGAGGAGAAACACTCTCTATTTACAACAGTGTGCTTAAAAGCAAAATTTGGCAGAGTTTTCGACTGAGCATTTATAAGCTGTTTCTGGCAGCAAATAAGAATGGGGGAGGGGAAGATTATTCATTGCAGATGCTTTGCAAGATTAACAGAGGCTTTCTGATGACAATAAAGTCTCCTAACATAGTCACTTGTGGAAAAGGCTTTTTAAAGTGTGATTTGAGGGAGTTTTCTGTCATCTTTTAATTCTCAGGGTGTTTTGTGGTAGTAAAAAGTGCTAACCGAGACCTCAAGTGAAACGATCAGTGCTGCTCTCCTTACCCTGGTGAGGCAGAGGAGTCCCAACCCGCCACTCCAAGTGGGATAAGGCAATGGCTGGAAAGAGGAGATTTCTGAGACATCATTCTGGATAAGTGCATTTCATAAGGTTCAGCTTTAATTATTGTTAGCCAGTCACATACTGGACAAGGACGCTGAAGACAAACTGGTCACAACTAAAACAAACAGAAAGATTTATCAAATGCATTTTATGTCATAATGCAGATTATTCTAAATCACCACCACTAGCACTATTAACACTAACACATTCTAACGAGCTATTGCATTACGGCTCATGCATCTGTTATCTTTACTCTCAGGGATGATTTAAACATATTTTTCGCAATGTTTGTACTCCACAAATGTCAGTAAAATTACTCCACGCCTTCTCAGAGTGGATGCAGCCACACTAGGCTAACAGTGTCTCTATTGCTGTAGCTTGTACCCATATGGCTACTTCTTTCTAGAGTTAAATGGACCCCCAAGCTGGCATGTAGGTGAATCCCTAAACATTAGCAGGCAACTCATAAAAGACTGGAGATTATATGGTTCAGAAATTACACTGGAAAGATGCATAAATGCAGTTCTTGTCCCAACTACAGAGAGCCCCATAGAGCTGTGCAGCCCTCTCTGGTCCTCCCCACTGTCTTTTCCTGGGAAAGGTCAGGTAGCCTATTAATCAGGCTTTTGTCTTTGATTTGCAGTATATATACATCCACGGCTTCCTGGATCTGTTTGAGAAGGAACAATGAGCAGGTTTCCAAGGGAAGAGCAGGTTTGATTATTTTGGGTTTTTTTTTAAATACAACCTCCTTAAAATCACCCAAAGAGGAGGCAGCATTTCAGCTGGGGCAGGTGACGGTGGTCTGACACTGAATATAAACCCACTTTCCTGGGAATGTATCTGTAGGTATATGCTGCCAGTGATTGTATTCTGTATGCTGTTGCAATGTTCTCTTTCACTGGTTTCATTACTCTGCTACTCGTGGAGTGGTTTTCCCCGCTAAGATTCAAGTACCTAAGCTGGAAAAGACGACTGTGGAGTCACCCCCATCTTTTCTAGCAAGAACACCATGGAAAAACAAGCGCAGTACTGTAGCTACTACCTCTTGATTGAATAAACTGCCATGGGTAAGTGGATTGTATAAAAGAATTCTTCTATTCTTTGATAAATACATGCAGCCAGATTCTTTTTACTAGTGAATACATCGCACAAACCCTAACTGCTTACAGGCAGCATCCCTAGAATCAATACCGCAAAATCAATTCACACTAAGAATAATTTTAAAAGGATGAGAAAACTTTGAGCGTGACACATGGGTGAAATGAAGTCGGCTCTTTTCATTATTTTTCTGCTTAGCTTTTAGATCTTTAGTGAAAAGGGAAAAAAAAATGATGAAAAGATCATTTTCAAATCTGCTGGGCGCCGTGCAGAGGATGTCCCAGCTAATTCTGGGGAGGACAGAGATTATGACTGAAGTCAGGAATACACAGAAGATTAAATCCTGAACCGTAACCCTGTTTTCATAGGAAACAAAATAGATCAACATACCTCAACCTAAGCATTTCTAAGAAAGGCATGTGTCACATTTTCCCAGGAGGTGTAGGCAGCTGAAGATGTGTCGTGACAGTATTTGAGACCGTTGTGTCTTAGGATTGCTCAGCTTTCAGGGTAAGACTGGTCCAAAGCCTGACGATGCATTTCAGGGACAAGCTGAGCGATAGCCAGAAAAAAGGTTAACTTTACTGTAATGGCTGGTTCTTACGTGGCAGCTAATCTTTAACTCGAGAAAACACCAGATGGGGTCATCATTAAACCAAGTCAGGCCTGAACATATGAATGAGCTTGACTTTGGTGTGAAACCACGTAGATACCCCAATACCGGATCCCGGACATCCTACTGGCGCCAGTGCTCAGCACAGCAGAACTTCAGGCTGTAAGCACAGGTAAGCACAGGCACTGTCTGTGGGATGCAGGGCATTCTTGTCCTCAGACTGAGCTGATGTCTGCTGACAGATCTCCAAGAGGCACCTCTTAAACTCCCACAGGAGACTGCTGCTTTATTCAGGCTCTGTTACCCTGGTGCAGGAGGAAGGGACCCATCTGAAACCCCCAGACTGACAGGATTAGAGAAAATGTGACAAACTGCCACAAGTTCCCTTCCAAGTGCTCTCGCCTGATCCACGCAGAACTGTTCACCATATCTCTACTGTCTGAAATAGAGCTCAGCTATCCCAGCTACATATGTAAGGTTCTGGAGGACTCCTAATTGTATAGTGGATGGGTTTAGGGTTTTTAACTGCGCATGTAGTTAATTTGTTCAGAGAAAGTGGCACCATCTTCAGAAGCAAGAGACACCCACCTCTTCTTGTGATCACCAAGTTCCTGGAGATATTATGAAGACTCGAGAAACTAGGGCTGGAAGGGATCTCTTGAAGGTCATCTAATCCATCCTCCATCCTAAAGCAGATTGAAACAGCACAGAATATCTTCACCCACATCATTTGTGATGCCTGCGTCTGCCTCCACTACAAGGTTTTACAAATAGAATTAATGACGTACAGCTCCCCGGGAAGAAATGAAAACGGGAACGGGGTGACAGAATGACTCCTAAAATGCTGTTGTTCATCTTGGCCTCTGATTATCAGTTTAGCAGAACTGTTAATTAAAAAATCTGAATTTGATTACTCTGGTTAGTCCTGAAATTTCAGAAAGTAGTGCCAAGGCTCACAGAGCCTGTGACCAGCCCCAGTCTAATTACTAGCCCGGAATATTTAATTACTACAGAGAAGAGTATTGGGGGAAAACTGTCATGATTCAGAATTCAGAACCCACATCCTCCCTGTTTTCTAGCCATCCCACTCAGCCTCTGAGAGGGAGTGCTGAGAATGTAGTAAGTGGAGGCAGATAACCACATCCCCGATCTGCTGTCACCCTCAGACTGCAGAATTTCCGATGTGCCTTCTGCTTAACAGAGAAGTGATGAAAACAAGGGGAAGGTCCCACTGACGCTAAACCGGCAGCTTCTACTGTAGCCAAGGCTCCTGAAAAAGAGCCTCTCATCCACTTGCAGCAAGCAGAGAAAGTGGCACCAGCTTCTTCAGTCTCCAGTGAGCTTAGCACAAGAGCAGAAGCAGTCATCACACCATGGAGAATGTCTGTGACAGCAAGATAGAGGCAGGAGTTTGGACATCATCCGACCAGCCTCTCCATGACAGCTCTCCTCCCGCAGACATCAGGGTCTGCAGGCATGAGTTAGTTCCAAGGCAACAGTCCATCATCACTGTCATCTCACTCGAGGAACTTGTTCAACATCCAACAGCCCTCCCGCCCTAAGAGGATGCTGAGAGCTGTGCGCAGGGCTTCCCGATGTTCCTGCCTTACAGGACGTCAGAACTATGCTGCCAGGACCAAGAAGGTCCCCTGAGATGGTGGCTGGTCCTGAGCCTGCACAGCAACCAGAGCAAGTGGCATGGGGTGACTGGCAAGGGACAGATGATGCATGGACTGAGCCCCAGGCGTTGAAAGTCCTCCAAGAAGGACATACTGCTAACAACGCTGCGGTGAATGTTTATAGCTAATAAAGATAACATTTTTCCTGCATGGAACTCGTCTGTGCCTGGTCCCTCTCAGGAGAAAGGATAGGGAGGCCTGTGCTGGTTGGCAGAGCCGGAGAGCCCCTGTTCTCCTTCTTCTCCACGTTCTGCTTCTTAGATTAACACAAAGCCATGAAACATCTCTTTCTAGTGCCTTCCGCCATGACAGGGTCATGCTGTAGGAATATTCAGCAACGGGGCAGGCTATGGGTTATCGGTGATTATTATCCCAGCGATGCTACGCAGCACTGAGTGTCCCCAAGGAAAGTCTGTTAAAATATTAACATGTTTGACACACAAACGCCACCATCAAGATCACGGCCAGAGCCAGAGCCAGGAGACACTGTAGTTAGAGTTTGTACTTGGTGGAGAAGGAGGAAGCTAATCACAGTGAGGTTGGAGCTGCCCCAGAGCAGCCACAGCCATTGTGATCTTACCATCCCTGTGAGACACCCGAGAGACCCTCCAATAGACAGCCCCAGACAGAGGGTTACTTCATTCAGCCCACCACAGTCCATGGTTACCTCTGTTTCCCAGTTGGCTTTTGTACTGGCCACACTGGAGTTCTGAACGATGAGTGAGCCCTGCCAATGACTCCTTGGCTTTCTGTCTGTCCAGTTCGGTTTCGCATGGGGAGCTGGGAGCAACATTTTTTGTTGTCTCTTACTACTGTGAGCAGACTGAGTTCTCACTGGGGTTTTGTCTTTCAGATTTCAGCCCCGCATGCCCCAGTTTGATCCTGGACCATTGGCTTTGTAGCGTAATCTCTGTCATGGCTCTATTTAGAAAACTCTGGATGTGTCAGCTATAGGCATGAAGACAACATGACCAGGGTAAGACATCTTAAACCTACCCAGATTCTCTCGTTCAGGAGCAAAGGGTCTGCAGAGCTCTTGAGGGATCTCCCCTTCTGAATGTCACCTTGCTCTGAAAAAGTTTAAGAAATTGACTGCCTCTTTGGCCAGGTAGCAAAGCAGGATTCAGGCATCTTTGAGGGATGCCCTCACTGGGCTCTGTTGGACTGAATAGTGTCCATCTTCACTGCTCTACCTCCCCCATGTCTGCTGGGACCCTCCCCAGAGCTGGCTGTCCCAGCTGCAGGGGAAAGAGGAGCAGATGCTGATGGAGGCAGTTTTGCTGCTGAGTCTACCTGGGTACAGTGTGAGCTGAGACAAAAAGCCTCTGCTTTGGCCACCATAGTGCAGAGACAATGACCCTTGGCAGCGAGTAGGAGGAGGAGGTGGGAAGTAGGCAGTGCATAGCCATCATGGCTAAACCAGAGTCCAACCATGATGTCTCACACCGAGCAGATTTGCCAATAGCTCCTGTAGCCACTGCACGCTGGCAGCTTTTTCACGTACATCATAATTTGACCACAGCAAAAGTGTTTGCTTGAAGCAGAGCATCAGAGGGTGGTGGTGCAGTGCAGAACAGATTTATAAGCCCTTTCACATCTTTGATCTGAAACCTTTTGGGTTCCAGCAAATCCCTTTTGCTCTGCCAGCTGCAATCCCCATAGGAACATGAACATAGGCCCCATCTCCTCCTCCCCTCTTGCAACACCCACCCGCCCCGTGTCTGGGCATACCTGCCAAGTTCTGCACATCTCTGTGTCTGGCACCTATGCAAATGAGGCAATCTGTATCTCGTTTATATGTGGTCATAAACAGGGCTTCTGAAAAAATCCCACTGGCTTTAGGGGTGGTTATAAGAGTTAGGCTGGGCCTAAGGTTTGCAGGGAGAGCTCCTTCAAGCCAGGGTCTGAGTGCAGGGAGACAGGAAGCAGCTGACTCACTGAGCAAGGTTTTGTGGACAACACAGATAACAGATGAAGATCAGAACAGATGAGCAGTAGAAGGGCAGAACATGAAAGAGCCTGTTCCCAAGAAGAAAGAGTGCTAGATGCTCTCCCGTTCTGCATCCACATTAGGTGTTGCCAGTCCTCTGCTGCCAGAGCCCTCCTCCTGACCTCTCTTTGTCATAATCCACCTCTTCCTCAGTGTTGGATGCCCAGTGCCTTAAGACTGCCCGGGGAGCAGGGAACACCCAGAAGAGGAAGGGAAGGCTGTCCACCAGCTGTATATCACCCCAGCTCCTGGAGAGAGCTGCAGAAACCACAGCCCCTTGCCTGAAGCAGTTTTCCTTAATTCTTCGAGAACAAGTCTTGCTGCTCCCAAATTCGCCTTCTTTTCCTTCTCATCTTGGCCCTCTCCCACCTCACAGGGAGTCTGGCTGGGAACCAGCATCCAGGTGAACCAGTTTGGGCAGAAAGCAATCCCAGTCTATTGACCTCTGTGCTCCAACTCCCCTCACTGAGGTGCGGAGTAATGGGACATCCCACAAGCACTTCTGAAAACGCTGTAGGAAGAGTAAAGGAGGAAACTTGATTGGGAGAGGTGAGATGGTTCTGCAAGGCAGGAGAGAGAACTGTCTGGGCTATGCGAAAAGCAAAGTGGGAGCTATGGAGAATGGTCCTGACTTAGCAAACCAGCAGCTCCAGCAGCAGTGGGTTGGGCTCTTCAGAGCTGTGAGGGATGGAAAGGGCTTGGCTATGGGATAGGGATCATCCCTAGGCTCAGGTCATCCTTGGGGCCATAGACTTTACCTCCTCTCTGCAGGGCTACTTTCCCCACCAGACAAACACAAGGCTGCTCTGGAGCTGTTGAGAAGTTCACACCTTGTTTGTCCTGTGCTGTGATGACAGCAATGAGGTGAGCCCATTCCCACGGGCTGGAAATACTTTATTGGGAAGCTAGAAAGCTCTGCCAGTTGATCTTGGCTGTGAGCATGGATTGCATCTGCACATACAGGATGCCTGTCTGCTCTCCTCACTGCCAGAGTCCTTTACAACTGTTAAGGTTGCCATTAAGGCGGGGCGGGGTGGGGGTGTGAATTACTTGGAAGCCAGCAGCTCTGGACTGCTACTAACTACTTTCTAGCTACTAACTAAAAACGTGTCCCTGTTGTTTGTGAGGGCTAAACCATACGGACAGTTACAAAATCTGGGTGCTGCAACTGACTTCCATTAATTCAGAGCTAAAGTATCAGCACAAATCGATGAGGGATAAGAGGAAGAAGTAATAAAACACATAAGAACTTCCTTTTGTTAGTAGAGTTTCAGGGTGACAGCAACTGCTCTGAATACAACAACCGGGCAAAGAAGTTGATAGGGAAAAACACCCGACAAAAAAAAACACTGAAAGAAAAGCCGAATCCAAGAAGGGCTGAGCACAGCAGCTGAGAGGAAAAGGAATGCAGCGATGTGCAGGTAGTGTAAGAGAGGATCTATTTGATTTCAAAACGTCAAGGAAAGCGTTATCAATGTAACTGAAACTGAATCTAATTCTCATGCTGTGCTCAGTGCAAAGCCCTCTCAGAACTAAACACAAACTGAGTTATTGTAAGGTTCCTCTTACCTGCAGGAAAGCCTGAGGATGGAAAAAAGAAAGTAACAGCCTTAAGAGGTGCTTTCAGCCTCCTAGAGCTCAGCTGCCAGTACAGATCCTGAGATAGCTGCTAACCACCTCGTATTTGGCCGTTCTGAAAGGTAAAGCTAGACTTATTTATTTTACTCAGAGCAAGTAAAACAATACAGGTAGGGAAGAACTTCAGAGGTGACTTAAAGCTGTTTTTTGTACTTCCTCCCTTAGCCCACACCTTCGGCTGTAGCTCAGGACCTGTGCATAAATAAAGGTCCATCTTTAGATGTCTCTATGCCCTGAGTTAAGGGTGGAGAGACAGCTACTCAGGCATAAGAAGTGAAGGGAATCTACTTAAGTCTTGCATATGTGGATTTGCACCAGCAGGCACTCACCAGCGTGCTGTCCTATGCTCTCATCTCACAATTTCTGTGCTCAGCACCATGTGACAGGTCACAGTGTCTCTTGCAAAGGGAAGAGGCTTCAATTGTGTGGACTTCATGCTTCACAGAGATGCCTCAACCCACTGCTACCTGTGGGAAGGGATGAGTGGTCTGTAGCAACTTCTGTGCTGATGCCAAGCTTCCTCTGGCACCTGAGCTAGCTGGTCTCCCATCCCTGTGCATCCCTCAACAGCACCAGTTCCAGAGCAGCAGCTCAGCATGTGTCATCACTGTGAGAGGACCCAAGATGACACATGTTGCAGAACAAGCTGAACGCCTCTGCTAGGTATGAGCTCAGGCTCCAAGCCAAGGCCAGTACATGCCAGGAAGCAGTAAGAACCTGGGGAGTGTGGGTTAGGAAATAGCTCTGCAGAAAGCAGAGCTAGCAGCAGCCAAGGATGGACTATGTGGCAGGAGCAAACCACAAGAAGAGCTGAGAAGAACCAAGAGAGTGTGGTGGCAGCAGGAGATGGACTGAAAGCAGGAGCAGGGAGGGGATGACACAGTGCTCAAAGCCTGCAGGGACAACAAAAAAGTAGCTATGTGTGCAAGGCAGCTCCCCAGTGATACCCTACCCGTAACGCAGCAGAGGTAGCACTAGAAGCTGCTGTATCACCACCACGGCTAAATGCCAGCAGTAGCCTAAAGAGGGAACGTCGCTCCAAGAAATTCATAGCTGTGAAATTCATAGCCAAATCTGATGTCTGCTCCTATTAGTACCAAAACAGCAGTCTGACCTAAATAGCAATTTCTGTTCGGCGTTGAAAGACAAACAGGAATAAGGTCCAAAAATATGAGTCATTAAAAAATGATCAAAAAAGAAAGCCCAGCAAGATGTACTGAACACCACAGCGGGCCCAGTGAACACCACCAGGCAGCCCCTTCCTGAATGAGGGCCAAAAGCTGTACAGATCTTGGAGTCTCTTCTTCTACTGCAAATCCTAGTGCAGCCTTAGGATTTCTGGCTGACACGGTGACACTGGAATAGAGGGTCACTCTATGAAGCACAGAGTTTGACCAGGCAGTGAGGTCCTTACTAATTCCTGTAAGTGCATCACAATTACAGACCCAGAGTCTTGCAATACCACATGTTGTAGTGACACGTGCGTGAGTCTGGGTTATAAAATCCATCAATGGTTGCTGAGACCCACTCATTGCCTGGCTCTGGTTAGGGGATTTTTTGCTAATGGCCTCCTGAGTTACAGCCCCGGCAGCAGAGACTGACAATGAGCCACCACCAGTCACAGAATCACAGAACCACAGGATCATTTCGATTGGAAAAGGCCTTCGAGATCACCAAGTCCAACCATGAACCCAACTGTCCCAAGGCCACTGCTAAACCCTGTCCCTGAGCTCCAGATCTTCCCAACTGTGAAAAACAGCCAGGGATGGAGATTAAACACCCTCCCTGGGCAGCCTAAGCCAAGGCCTGAGGACCCTTTCCAGGAAGAAGTTTTCCTTATGTCCAGCCTAAACTTCCCCTGGAGCAGCTTGAGGCCATTTCCTCTTGTCCTGACACTTGTTTCTTGTGAGAAGAGAACAACCCCCACCTCTCTACACCCTCCTTTCAGGTAGGCAGCAATAAAATCTCCCCTCAGCTACCTTCTCTTCAGACTAAAATAACCCCAGCTCCCTCAGCTGCTCTTTCTAAGGTGCTCAACTAGGAAAGGATTGGGGGAACATCTGAGATGGTCCTGTGCACAGACACTCCTAGTGCACACGCACAGCACAGTAGTTCAAGATTGAGCTTTTACTCATCTAAGTAATCATACTCTCTAATTGTCAGAGTTCCTAACAGAGAGGTAGGAATTCAGACATTCAAAATGCTTTCAAACTTCACAAGAAAATGTACCAGTTAGGCCCATTCAGAGCTCACACACTTTATGAAGGACTGAAAAAAACCACGTGGGCATCTTCTACCTCCAGCACAGACTGTGGCTCCTCAGCATGCAGCCTGTTAGCTGGCAAGTGCTTCTGCAGCATCATGCTTAGTTTCACGCTAAGACACCCAGTCTTGTGTTTTGCCGGCTTTCCGTTTCACTCGCTACTACAATTGTTAATTTTCCTTTTGTTTGTTTCATTGCTGAAGCAGTTGGAAGCAGGCAGCTCCACCCAAACTCTTCTTTTCACTACTCCAGTGCCCCTGCAATGTTTATCTGGTGTCAGCTTGGTGCCTGCATTCTGGTTTTGCCAGGAAGCTGTCAGTGACATTCCCCTCCTTCCTCCCCACTCAATTGGGTCCTATTTATCTTCTCCAAGTCATTTTTAAAAGGGAGACTATTTATTTTAACAACTACTCACACATTTACAACCTCACAGTAATGAGTCCCTGCGTCTACTGACCACAAAACCTGCACTCACTCCCCCCTCTCACCATGCAGCAAACCCTGTGCGTGCAGTTACCTCATTTACACCATCACAATAATGACGCAGAATTCAATGCCCCAGCTGGAAGATAGGAAATAGCATTTCCTTTCTTCTACCTTTGTCCACAGACGTAGCAGACTCTTGAGAATAAGCAGGGTCTCGTTCTGCGGGTGGATATACACACACACAGTACACACGAACACACAATAGGTTGAGGCCTGGGCTCTGCTGGAGCTGCTGGCAACCCCAGGAAAATGTTCTGCTTCACATTTTGCCATGGAACCTCCTGCTGACTTTCCCTGTCCTTGCTATTCCCAGCCCAGGCTGATGGTTTTGCTTGGCTGCCTTCCATGGTCTTGCCAACCTGGGGGCACCGCTGAGTAGAGGTGGGAAGAGAGAGGTAACTCTCTTCAACTTGCCTGTGGACCTTTCGTGGGGCATGGGACAGGTGATGTGAGCCCTCCTGGTCTTTTTCATACAGAAAGAGGCACATTGGGAAGAGCTCAGGACTCTGCTGCACCCTGGGATGACAAATGAAAACAGCTTTCCATTTTGTTCTGTCCCTTTGAGTGGAAAGAGAGGGACCTCCCGAGATGAATGAATCCCCAAATCTCCATTACGGGGTCCACAGGTAAAGAAATGCCACAGCTGGGGCGTCATGCAGGTCACGGCACAGATAAAAAGATGGGGAGATACCAAATGCTTGGTAGAAGAGACCTGCCACCAGTAGGGCATTTCTGGCTTTGGGTTTTTAAGATCTGTTTGCTGGTATTCCTGAGAGAAAGCAGTGGGGAATGACTCCTGCATGTGTTTGTGTAGGTGACTCCTATGTTACAAGCGATAATGGACTCGAGGTAATCAGCTCCAAGCATGCTGCTACCTTGTTCCTGCTGGAAAAGGCTCATCCCCAGGACAGCTCAAATATGCGCACGTGTAATTTGGAGAAGAGGAGGCAGAGCAGGGACCTCATTGCCCTCTACAACTACCTGAAAGAGAGAGGTGGGTGTTGGCCTCTTCTCCTTAGTAACTAATGATAGAACCAGGGGCAATGGTTTGAAGTTGAGGCAGGGGAGGTTTAGATGGGATCTGAAGAAGAAATTCTTTGCGGACACAGTGGTTGGGCACTGGCAGGGCCTTCCCAGGGAGGTGGTGGAGACCCCATCCCTGGAGGTGTTGAAGAACCATGTAGCCATGGTGCTTCACACCCTGCTTGAGTGGCAGCAGGGAGGGGATTATTCTGTGTTTTTCAATCTCCCAGGTATTGAGGGTTTTTGTTGGTTTGGGGATGGTTGGACTCGGGGATCTAGGAGGTTCTTCCCAGCAGGATTATTCTGTGATTCTGTGATAGCAATTTTTAAAGGTAGCAAGCTGCACTGAATTCCAGTAATACAAGCATGACATTCCACTTCCCTACCTCAAAACCTTGTGCTGCGTTATTCTGCTCTCAATTTCCATGTGGAAGTACAGACATTTCCAGAACGGGCATTTAAGATTCATTTGTTGGCCAAGCAGTATTGCCTCCTTCTCCACGCAGTTCTACAAACACACGTAGGGACGTGCAGAGGGCCTGTGAAAGCCTGCGGGTGAATTTTGAAGGCCATTTGTTAAAATGCTGGCAAGGAGCAGCGGTATTGTGCATGTCGAGGTGGAGGAGCCAGAGCCTGGGTCTGTTTTGATGTCTCAGAGATGAGACATAGCTGGTTCTGCTTGTTTTGTTACCAGT
Organism: Upupa epops; assembly: GCA_013397515.1. Taxonomy (NCBI): domain Eukaryota; kingdom Metazoa; phylum Chordata; class Aves; order Bucerotiformes; family Upupidae; genus Upupa; species Upupa epops. The sequence continues at coordinate 1,432,869 of VZRI01006783.1, forward strand.
CCTTACCAAAAACTCCTGATGAGTGCCAAGTTGCCCCCTAAAACCGCTTCCATTGTCACTCCAGTCAGCACTGCCCCTCAGAAGTGGCTGAGATGAAGTTACTGGGTTATTATCTTCCAGTAATGGAGACAACACGCAGGGTGCAGCCACGCTCAGGCAGAGGTTCTGTTTGTCCCCTGCTGTACCATGGGCTGGTCCTAGAGCAGGGAGGCAGATGATGTCTGAAAACAGGTAAGAGACAGCAGAAACCTAAGAAAGAGAAGAAGAGGAGGACAAAGGTGGTGGAAATGAAGATGGATTGGGGGTTTTTACAAAGCTTGCACCACTGCCAGGTTTCCCAAGCCTGGGTCATTAGACCCTTCTCACTACCACTTACTAGGGAAAAAACACACGTAGGAAGTGACTCACGTTTGAAAGCCAGGCTGCCCACACCAGGCATTTGATTTTTCTTTACAAACAGTCTTGAGAAAAAGTATTTGCAGTACCTTTCATCTCCAAAGTCAGTTCATTATTCTTAGCACTTGACCATGTCCTGCCCTACTACAGTGGATTTGAAAAGCCTTCTTTGGTTTACAGAAGCAGTTGCTGATGGATCTGAATTTCAGACAGTTCTGTGGAAGCCAGAATACCACAGGGAAAAACTGGTTGCTGAGGAAGTGTGGAGTGGCTTTCTCCGTGTGCCAGAAACTCATGGGGATTACAACAAGCACTGCAGATGAGCAGCTCCCTCAGACTGATCTGTTCTAATTCAGGTCCACAAATGAGAAATTCTGTGATTTACAAGTTGTTTACAACGGCGGGATTTCAGAGTGGTGGCTGGCGTTAGGACCTCCATCGGGGCACTTCTAACTCTCTAGTGTGGTTGATCTAGGCTTCCTTTTCAAGGCTGCCTTGTGAAGAGAAGGGACACAAGTTTATCTGAGAGAGGTATCGGTATTTCCGTCATCTTTCAGGTCTTTTAAACTAGGTCAGTTTATAAAGAGCAGCTGGGCTGTTTAGCACCTCTTGTATGACAGTCTCAGAGCAATTGATATTCAATTAATTCACCACCTTGCTTTCACTTTGCATTTGTTGCTTCCATTTTCACTGTAGACACTGAGACAGCGAGCAGTTCAGTCACCTACCAAACACCACGCAGTGCAGCAGCAGAATGAGAACAAGGACTCAGCAGCTTCCTCGAGCCAACAAACAATACCCAAGCCGAAGCAACGCACACATTTTCAGGAGGATTTCAGCTGCCATCCTAGTCCTTCTGAACAGATACAGGCAGGACCGATTTGCTCACCTTCACACAGGGTTTTGCAAACCTCCTCACAGATTACTTTTGATAGCCTTGTGCACGGGAATCGGTAACAGGACTAAAAGGGGACAGATAATGCCAATTAAAACCAGAAAAAGCACAAACTCTGTTAATAGCATCTTCACGCACTAGCTGTTTCTAGCTCCTCTGTGTACGAGTTAAGCAGTTCATAACATCCTTAAGAATGGCTCAATGAAGCCAAGTTAGCAGGAGAGGAGTTGTATTTCTGGTTTTCAAAAACAAACAGAACTACCACCACCTCTTCTCTATGATCACATCAGGCTGGGGGTTAAAATCAAGAACCTGTTAAGGGTGGGAGAGGAAGACTGTAGTTTCAGCAGCTTGAACTCACCTCTTGAGCTTCTCTTGATGTCTAAAAAAGAAAGGGGGGGGCTTCCCCATTGCACCCTCTGTTGCATATGAGCTCCAGATGTGTGCATGCTATTTCCAGAGTCAGAGGATGCAGATGTCATTAAATATGCTGGTGATCTTCTCCAGTCTATTGAAAATGTTTTTATCTGAGATCAACACCCAAAAAAAGTATTTGAAGACTCAGCATGAAGAGGGGAAACAATAGTAATGAAAGCTATAGATCCTGTATTACCAAAACAAGGTGCAGGGCACAGATGACACCCAGTGAGCCAAAAGTCCTGACATTTGATTCAGGGAATCTTGCACAACCTCAGGGGAAAAGGAAGCAGCATTCTGATGTGATGGTTTCTTCTCACCTGATAGTATGGTTGCGAAGTCGCTTTTCAAGGCCCAGTTAGTTTTCCTTTAATAGCAGCCTATTTATATTCTCCAAATTCAGTCTTCCACCGTACTGATTACTGTAGTGCTCATTTCCTAATTCTGAATGGCACAGGCATTTCTTTCCTCATTTTTTATTCTCTCCTTATAGATTTACTAGCACAGCATTACCTCCACCTCATTGCTCGGCCGCTCCTAGGTTCCCTTTCTAGAGGCATTTGTCTCATTGACAATTAAGCCACCATCAGTTCAGATATTGCACTTCAATACAATAAACAATTTAAGGACAATTTAAGACATCTCTGTTCATTTTTAAAAGCATAAAGAGCAGACTGAACACAGTCTTTGGGCAGCAGTTCAGTATTGCTGAAATGAAAATATCCTCCTCCATTCCAAACAGACCACAAAAAAATACAACTTCTTAAATCTCAGTCTGCTTTCTACAGTACCACTGCCTCACCCCATTAGTGAATGCCCAGTGGCCACTGCTCCTCTTTGTTAACAACAACCTTACTGAATTCTCTGACCTGTAAATCATTTGAAGGCTGAAAAGCAATTTAACGTTTTCCTGTTTGCACTAGACCTTAGATGTGATGCAAACTTTTACACGCTAACAATGCTTCTAAGCTCACAAAGTGCTTAGTCTGAAAGTCCTCAAGTTAATATATTTGCACTTGGATTGTTAACGTTTGCTAAAAAGCGAAACATTCTTCAGCTGACTAAAAGCTTCACATCCTTAGAACGTAAAATCTAAATATAAATGTGGTGGGCGTATGTGGATCTTTTCTCTCCGAGGAGGCTCTGTTACGAATTTCCAATGTTTTACGCCACCACCAAGCCTCCGCTAAGCCGTGACACCTGTTCAGAATTTTCAGCTTCTTAACCCCTTATTAGACTTCCTACCATTGCCAGCAGAAGTGTAGGAAGTGGAACAGAACCCTCTTGTCCTGGACTTGCTGCAGTAAATCTCCATGGCTCCTCAGTGTCTTTTTGGTGTTTTCATTCAAGAGTCACCTTAAGAACCACTCACTACATGGAAGGGCTTGCTTCTCCTAACTGATGCCAGTAGGTTCTCTGGTTATCAAGCAGATCCTGGATTTAAAACCTACAAATTCCATAAGAGAAACATTAAAGATAATACTTTTAATAATAAATATTGTTACTGATACTAATGAATGATTTATACACAGTGAAAAAGCAAACTCTAACACTCTGCACCTTTGAAGGAACTCTATGCTAACTGCACTCTTCTCACTCACACTGGTAACAGCTCTGTGTTCTTAGTTTTGCTCTTAGTTATAGTTAGCAAATGTTAGTGGTGCACAATGGTAGTGCACAAGAATTCTTTAAGCACCAGTGTGTAGCCAGTGTTCCCTCCACTAAACCATAAGGGTATCTCCTACTTAAAACTCAGTCTACTTTGCTGGGACACAATGCCTGCATAAAACCTGGTTCAAAAGACCCTTTGTCATTACAGAAGATACAACTCAGATTAATCACAGTAAGAATTCAGACTTGATTTATTCTCCAAAATCAATCAAAATTCATTTAAAATCCAAAATGTACAGTACTTCAAAGATACTGGTAAATGTTTCCAGGTACTAGAGGACTTTGTATAAATGTATTTGTTCAAGTGCTTCTCTGTCAACATCCTTCTCCAAATACACATCATAGTTCAGCTGCAGTTCTTCGACCCACTGGCTGAGCTGTATGTCTCTCTGAAACGAGGAAAACAGATCCTTAAATTAGCAGTGTTGAGAAGCACAGCACGAGTTTCAAGGTCAGTACAAGATCAAGAAGGCAAGGCAGAGTAAGAGACATTAGTCATTCCAAATTATGCAGCAGTGATAAATACGTTTCTGGAAATGTCATTTAACACAAAATAGGAGAGAATAAAGATAACACTGAAAAATCCTCCCAGCCTGTAGTGGAGATATTTTGCTAGTGCAGTACAGCTGCTTCTCTAGGTGCATCTGTATAAGCCTCAAGCAATGTTCTGACAGAAGTGTGGAGACAGCAGGAAACTACCATCAAACCAGAATCACAGGTACGTTCTTGTTTAACATCCAGCGAACACTGTGTTAAGGTGACAAAGAGCTTCTCTACTGCCTGCTCCAAGACCAGGTCAAATGACACTACTGGACCTCCTGGAGCTGAGAATCTATTTCACCCATCAGCACCCATCAGCAAACAGGCAATCTCACATCTCTGAAGCAGACACACGACTGTGGCGAGGAGCGGGTGACTTTATAGAGAACCTTGTCATGTATGATCAGTTCCTAACAAAAGCCAGCTCACATGATTTCTCTAGGCATCACCTATGTAACAACTGTAAGCTACCGATGCAGAATGGACAGAATGCAGAGGCTGGTCTGTCGGAAGTGGTTCCCACTCAGGGAACAGCAGCAGCAGCACCACGAGGTGTTCAACACCTTTGAAGGCTGCACTGTTGTTTGTCTCCAGCTGCAATTTAATGTGATGTCACTGATCCATGATGCCTGATAGTAATCTCTTAGCTAGCCGGGAGACCACATCTCTCTAATCTGAACTTCTAACAGCTCACACTGGTATGTTAGGAGTCACTTCCTATGCTGACAGGAGGTCAGAAGAGTATCCTCAAGGATGGTTCTTTATTACATTCCTATCTCCCACTGGCTTAACAAAACAGTTTGCTATGTTTCAAGGTGATGTGCAAATGTAGAGATAACCAGAGAAAACAGGTCAAGGTTTTGCCTCTAGAAGTTTATCTGTACTTCTGAGGTTCTACCCTTGTAGCTGGAGTAAGTCTGATGGAAGCAGGTATGATCATCACAAAACTTTCACACATCATAATATGGCTTTGATTAATGGTTGGACTCAATCATCTTAATGGTCTTCTGCAACCAAAATGATTCTGTGATTCTGTGGTAACCATTCCATGTTTCATTCCATTCGTAACCTCACAGCTAAGGTAGTGTTAACAATACACTTGATAATAAGATGATTCATGCAGTCTACTGCTATGGGCTGGGATTTCTACTGGGGACAATCAATCAAAGTCCATGAGAAAGCGTTGGTGGGCAACATGGAAACAGAATTGAGAATCCTTTCTCTTTTAATCTACGTGTACATTTACCTGTCTTTCAATACTGACAAGCAGGAACTCTCAACTACAGATCTGCCACCTTTATAACAAGTGACATAAAAGCAGCTGAGGACACTTACCTGGAGCTTTGAGAACGATTCTTTAAGGCTTGGAACCGTCACTAGTAAGGACCCTCTCTTCCTTACATTACAAGCAATAAATTCCCAAGCTCTGAAACATATTGAAAAGCAGGTCACCAATTTTTAGGAGAAAACACCACTTGTGATATAAAATTAATTTAACACCTTCACAGTTTAGTGGCCAGAGGTAAACTAAGCTCAAAGACTTACTAAGCATGAACAGCATCTAAGCAACTGTCTTTATATGAACGAAATCAATCTTTGTGTGAAAAAAGGAGGGAACATAGGGTCTGACAAGGCAGATTTTGTAACTTTTAACTCTGATTCATTCACGTGTGTCTTTCAGTTAACACTTTCTCTTTGGACCAGGATTAATCATCGACATTGGCTCCCTTAAAACTTTTGAAGAAAATTCTGTCTCTCTAAGCCCTGTTTTATTAAGCCAAACAAGAAACTGCTCTTTACATACTGTGCAGTCGTGACAAAATACTTCTCTTAAGACATCAGCAACCAAAGTATCAAAATAGAGCCCCCAGCTCTTCTTTTTCTGATTTTGCATGTTAGATCATTTCTCACGGCACAGCGATCCAGTCTGAAAAGAATCTCATTTCCAGCATTTTTCAAATGTCATTTATCTTTGTGGTACTAATGCAACGTTAAACCGCTACCTTTGAGCTCTTCAAGAATCCAATGAATTCTCAGTCATGTGCCTGGAAACAAATCTCCTGGCAATTTGAAACACCCACCACCCTTCACCCATCTACTCTGTGCCTCTCTGGTTGCTATTACTGGTACCATGGGCAGCAGGACATGTCTTAGCTGAAACTGAATGTCACACTGCTGGCTGGGATGGTGGAGACGCACGCAGCCCTTCATTTTCACCGCCCATTCTAAAGTACAGTAACTTTGGACAGCAAAGTTATTCATGTTTTAAACTGATACTGCTGGATGAGCAGATGTTTATGAGTGTTAGAAGTTGATGTTGTGAGATGTTAGGAGTTTCTTCATAGCCGAAGAAAAGAACCTCAACCACATGCTTGTTTGATACCAAATCCTTGTGAAGTATCAGAAGTATCATCAATATCTCCGTTTTGCAGTGGGTCTGCATTACAGCTCTGACACCCACAAGTCAGTGACCTGTCTTCTTCCTGTGGATTAAGCTGTGTGCTCATCTACTCGAGGAGAACTTGTCCTGGCAGGGGGGTTGGACTAGATGATACCCAGCAGTCCCTTCCAACTCCCACTGTTCTGTGACACCTTTAGATATTTTTATACCTCTCTCTATGTATCTTTACACATACCTAGATATTCTGAAGTATTTTAACAGATCAGTGCTAGGACTCAAGGCAAGGTTTGGGTTAACAAAGCGGCCGGGTTTAGTGGGTTTAACAATAAACAACTGCCACGACACTTCAGCGGTTAAATACAATTAAATGTCGGCAGCTTAATACCATTTCCTTATGTAACTGACCTACGTGACTTCAAAAAGCACAACCTTAAGGTTCTCTGTAGCACACAAGGTTACAGACGCATTGCCAAAGACACAGACAACTTGTTTGGACACATAGCTTACCTGGCTTGTTCCTGTCTGTCAAGAAAATATTCAAAGACATTATTCATTACAACAACATCAGCCTTCTGAAGAAGGGAAGCCTGAGTACAGATGTCTGCGTGAACCACCTGAAGGAGAAAAATTTCACAAGGCATAAATTACTGGAAGAGACAAAGGCAGCCTTCAAGTAGCCATGGAGCCTGTCAATCTAATCCAGCACGTGCTGCCACCATTTTGAACCAGTAAAAAAACCCCACATGGCTATTTTGCTGGCTTCATAGCAGATAAAACTGAATTAAATGATTGGAATATGCTTTAAAAAATAAAAATCAGATGTATAACTTCAATTAAAATTCTTGACTTATTGTATTAAATGAAAAAAATACTACGGCTGACTTTTGGGCTAGAACACTGTGTGCCATGAAAGACAAGATGCTGTATGTGGTGGCTGTTACATTTAACTTACCTGTATTTAATCACAATCACAGGATTTCAGGGAAGGAGCTAAGCTAGCTAAAGCTTTTTTGATGATATTAAAAGGCATCTCATAGGCTCAGTGGGTTACGAAGGGATTATAGCTAGAAAAGACACTAAAGACCCCAGTTTGACAGCTGAATTCTCACAGAATACATTAGGACTGGGAATGCTGGAAATACTGGGATGCTCAGTAGCACTGGAAGAGGGCAAGTGCTTTACCTTATTAAACATTTTACTCCAGTCAGCATGGGAGCAGTTGATTTCATCTACCAAGAAGAGTATTAGCACATCATGCTATGTTCAAGCAGGTGAGATCATAGTGACAGAACATCGATGAATATATGAATGCTCATTAACATGCTCTTACAAGGCATGTTTGATTTCCTCTTAAACACAGAGCAATACTGCACATCCCAGAGACACACAAAACCATAAACTGGAACATCTTTTGAAGGGATGAGGGACAGAAAGCCAACCTTGAGTATCACTTGCATTCCACCGACTTGTTTTGAAAGTGCATCCCTATACACTGAAAATTAACAGAGTATCTAGAACAACTTCTTTTCTTTCCTGTGTGACCTATTACTAGCTTACGCTGGGAATCACAGAACAGTTTACATTGAAAAAGACCTGCAAGATCATCAGTCCAACCGTTAACCCCACTGTCCCAAGGCTACCACTAAACCCTGACCCTTAGCTCCAGGTCTCCATGACTTTGAAACACATCCAGGGATGACAATGTAATCACTTGATAAATTCAACACTTCACATTTTGTCAAATAGTTCCAATATTGGACAGAAGAATTCTTTATTCTGACAGGAATTATAGCCAAGTGTTTCAGTATCAGTAGTAAGAGAAACAAAACTCAACTGCTCATGTATGCGTAGCAGCATTTCATCTCTAAGCTATACTGCATGGGTTCTCTGCAAATCAGTAAAGCAAACAGCTTTATCTCCTTAAACACATTACCACACAACGTTATTCACCACTGCCTGTATGGAGTGGAAAGGAAGAAACTGAGTGCCTTACCCAGAATAGGCAGGTTACTGTGTGAAGGTTCTCCTATCTCACTGAGAAACAGGGACAGTTTAGTTGTCAGAAGGACTGGTCAAATTGACAAGATCACCTCTGTGTGCGGGCATGAGAACTACTTAGCCACTAGTTCTTCAAAGTTATTGCAATAATATAATAATATAATAATAGTTCAAGCCTTCAGGTAGCAGAGAAAGAAGACAAGACCATTCAGGCCACCACCAGCAGTCTTCCATGTAACAGGTCCCGGCTGTCAGCTCATGTGCTCTACGTAAAGCCACCACTACCTGTAGAGGTGTTATGGTCACAGGCTTGACTCCAACCCTGTTCCACAGGCAGGACAGCCAGCCAGGGCCAAAACATGCCTCAGCAAGGCCTGCCAGAAGTCATCTATCAGCACCCAGATCTACCTAGACCGTAAGAGCAACCTGGATCACCATTTATGAGGCTAAAGAGGCATTTAGAATCACACAATCATTTAGGTTAGAAAAGATCTTTAAGATTGAGTCCAACTAACAACCCAACTGTCCCAAGGCCACGAGTAAACCCTGTCACTAAGCTCCAGATCTCCAAGAGTTTTGCCTACGACTAGGGACGTTGATTCAACCCTCTCCTTGGGCAGCCCTTTGCTCTCTTACATTCAAGGGGTAAGTCCTCTAACACCAGGGACTGGTGAACTGTTTCACCAGTTGACTTCTTGCAGCACAGGAAATCATGATTAGCACTAAGGTTTCTTAATGTCCTAATAAATTCTTCATGTCTCAATATTTTAAGTGTCAATTCAGAAAGACATTTAAACTACCAGGAAACTCTGAACATGTGTTGATGTTTCCTTGACTTAAATAACATTTAAACATTAACTTAAGATTAGTCTGCTGACTAAAGTGACCTAAGAACCCCCAAAAACATCCTCATTCCTCTTGGGGAATGTGGGACCATACAAGCTTGTGTGGCTGCCCCATGAGCCAGACCAAGGTATTGCTCCAGCCAAAACACCACTTTTTTTGCTAGGTGACCACTTTCTGGCCCAACAGAAGAGGTAGCAACTGATTTATAACCTACCCTGTTGCCCAAAGGAACACACCCCAAGCTTTTCATGATCCTGATTTGATGTCTCAAGTTTCCTATGATTTGCTGTTGTCTTTCCTCCCAGCACCTCTGTGTTTCGTCAAATGGCAGAAGGTGCAAAGCAAACCTTGCTCAAAGAAACATGAGGTTCACTCAGAGATTAACCCATGAAAGGTGTCACTCCACCCCACTGTCCTTTGGGAGCTCGCTCTAATAAAAAATCACAGTGCTGGGCAACCTGTTCTAGCAAGAGGTGTGCCCCCATGGCAGGGGAGCTGAAACTGCATGATCTCTAAGGTCCTTCCAACCTAAACCATCCTGCGATTCTATGAATACCACCTCAAACCAAATAATTAACAAGGATCTCTTAAATGTTTTTCTAATTTGTGTGATAAATTATCAGCCACTAGACTCTGCTTGCTTTTGCAGCTGGCATTTATTCCCAGAGAGGATTCATTTGAGGATGAAATAAAAATCTCAGATTGAAATGTTCAAAGCAGTGTGATAGCAGGAGTCACATGAGCGAATTAGCATCTAATGAGACTCCAATAGCCAAGTCCTCAGGCACTGCTTTGAAAACGCATTATCTCATATCGTTATGCTCTGAAACGAATACTGCAGCAGAATTACAAGGTGTGAAGGAAAACCAAAAAGGCTTGTAATAAAGAATATACAAGGCTGAGAAGCACATGTACAGCTCTCCAGCTTCACTGAATTAACGTGACAGAGCTACAAACTGCACTTCCAGACTCATCAAAATAAGGTGTTATGAACACAAAACATATGCAAAAGCCAAGGGTTATGTATAAAATGATAGTGACTGGGTCTGAACTGGGTAACTCAGTGATGCTGCTTACCCTGTGTTGTTTTATGTTTAATCTTTCTTTCCAGTACAAAATTGGTGACTTTAATCCTAAGAAATTGCTACACCCAGCAGAATGTGTGACTCAGTTCAAGAGCACACAGACACACACAGGACTAAAGCCAGAATTCACCCTCTTCATAATAAATTATCTCAGATTCTTGCTTTAAGGGGTAAAAAGCCTAGAAGTGTGGAGGAAATGAGAAACAAATATTTTGAGCAAGGGAGAGTGAATCAGAGAAGTTTGGGGTGGGAAGAGCGCCATTTGTGAGCCTGTGTGATAGCTGGAGGCTGCATTTGGGTGGCTCTTCTGCCAATGGCCGTGGTGGACATGGATGGAGAGCACCCTACAGCACTCAGCTAGATGGACAGACACAGGCAGCTGTGCAAAACAAGTCTTGGTAGAGAGAAGTGTTGGACTTGATGATCTTGGACGTCTCTTCCAGCCTTGATGATTCTATGAAGTGGAAGCACAGTAAAACTCCTTCAGTAACCATCTTTCAGGAAATGGGTGAGTGGTTCAGGGTTATGGGATGGATGGTTAGACTCGATGATCTTGCAGGTCAATGGTTCTGTGATTCCTGTGAAGAATTCTACACAGCATATTGTGTGTCCCAGCTTTCACTGGTAACAACATTAAATGGCATTCCCCAGAGAGGAAAAAACCCTACTTTTTCTCATGAAAACAGCAGAGATTATATCCATAAAGGGGCAGGGGAAACGGTTCCCATAATGGCACCACACTGTTTGAAACGCATTTTGTTTGCGGAAGGTCGATGTGCACTAACAAGAAAGGAAATGCCTGATAGTCCTGCAGGTGTTCTTCAGTGCAAATCCTACAAACATCATTCTGCTAATGTTAACGAAACACAGGTGCTTAGTTCCGTTATTTGTGATGGAAACTCTTCATACACTCAGTTTCACATAAGTTAGAGACAATAATGGCTCTGATTTCACTGGGAGAAACTGTGTTCAGATCAGTTTTGCACGACCCCAGTCAGGAAGTCCCTTCAATAGAAAGGCAAAGTGAGCCAATACATAACATTAATTTGGTAATTTCTCGCTTCCTCTCAGCTATGAGATTTTTCTTTTAGGACCAAAACAAGTGAAGTGAACAAATTAAAGCTGAAGGGGGACTTTTAATGAGGGACTCTAATGACAGAACAAGGAGAAATTTTCAAGCTAAGAGAGGGGAGACTGAGATAAGATCTTAGGAAGAAATTCCTCCCTGTGAGAGTGCTGACCTACTGGAACAGGTTGCCCAGAGAGGCTGTGGCTGCTCCATCCCTGGAAGTGTCCAAGGTCAGGTTGGATGGAGCTCTGGGCAACCTGCCTGGTGTCCCTGCCCATGGCAGGGGGCTGGAACTAGATGATCTTTAAGGTCCCCTCCAACCTAAACCATTCTGTGATTCTGCAAAGGCAGAAACTTTTCAGAATGCTGATTTACCAGCCACTCACATAAACAGGAGAGCTGGTAGAGAGTGGTTAAAATCACATACACAGTGAACTATGTTTTTAGTTACCTTTACTCTGTCAGTGAACTGGTATTTTGTAATCATCATTTCTTGCAACTGGCAAAAGTCTGCATTCATTTCTACTCCATAGAGTTGAGATGCTGAGCTATAAAGATAACCCTGTATTAGGAAAAGGAAATTTAGTAACCGATGCCTTTAAAACGAGTTAACAAATTTCAGTTAAAATAGAAAAGCAATAATGCACACGTTATGATGAAGGAACCCTTTTCAAACAGCCAGTTGAGAAGTGTCTTTCAGTGGACGTGACATGTTTTTCAGAGCTAAGCCCCTGATTTGGCAATTCCCACTTATGTCTCACGAATTTTAATAAGAGATCCAAACTGACACATGAAAATAATACAAAGGAAAGCTCCAACTTCACTTCTATTGCAAAACAGATGGAAAACAGTCTACAAAGGGGGAAGAAAGCAGCACATGCTAAATGACAAAAACAGCGTGAAAGGAAAAGATTTGATTTTTGTTTCTTGGGAGAATGGAAGGAGAAAATAGCAAGAGAAAAAACCAGTAACATGAGACAGGTAGTCAAAGTGAGGGAGAACACAGGACACTGTACCAGTAATAAACTGGGAGAATTTGGAAGACCCCTTGTCAGCACCTCTGTGTACTGTATTACTGCCATTTTCAGGTGCTTCATACACTTCCATATGAAAAAAACAGAAATGCTGTGTTAGTAATAAGCCCCAAATAACAGTTCTGTTTTGAACTGAGGTTTCAGAAAGTTGTTGGACACATTACAGAAAAAAAGTGCAAAAACTTAGGTGTAGATGGACATTAAGTGCCACTGTCTCCACTGAACACCGTAATTACATGCTGAAGATACAGAATATGTGAGATATCGAAGTGCCACAACCTAATTATTAGTGTTTTCTGAAACCATTCATCTCACAGTAGAAAAGCAGACTGTAAAGCCACCCCTCCTCCAATACAAGCCAAGACTATGATTATAAAGGAGAACTTCTTGTAAAAAAAAGTTCCCTCTGCTTTATTTGAGATTATCTTCTAGTATAGCAACACAAGCATTTAGGTTCTTTGCAATAAATTCAGGCCTGCAAAAGCGTTACCATTTAAGGACCCAATGCTGCAAGTATTTACAAATGGGAGTAACTCTCCTCATTTGAGCAGACCCAAAATTAGACGATTGAAATGAGTAAAATTACACGCTCAAGTGTTTCCAAGATCGAGCCCCAAACAGCCATTGCCTTTTGTAAGTTAAGTGTAAAGCGTGTTTTGCGTTGCTGTTGGCCATATGTTGCGCCAGCCATGCCAAAAGTAATCAAAATTGCACTCGAGTTTCTCGATGAAGTATTTTATGTGCATTTTAAAACGCAGAGCAGGACAATATGTTTTTGGAGACAAATTCATATCAAAGTCTCCCCCTGTATAATTTCAGTTTGTCAGCTTCGTAAAGGAATTTAACATAACTAACCTATATATAGACATGGTCAAGGCATCGAGGACAGACTTACTTACGAAGGAAACACGAAGCAGGAATAGCAAAAGAGCAGCATGTGTGACAGCAATATGCTACTCTGTTGGCCAACAGACTTTTCCTCTCCGTAAGCGAGATCATTCACATTCCCTCTTGTGAGGAACAGAACTAGAGCTGAAATCACTACTAACCGGCATCTTATACTGTTCAGAGAGTCTCACCGGAGGTGCCTCTCCGAACCCATCCAAGATGGAGGAACGAGAGTAGGTAATCAGAGAAGAGGGAAAATGTTTGTGACAGTAACAAAATAGGAATTCCTGTGCTGGAAGTTACCGCAAATAGCACTGCACCAAGCCTGGAGCCAACGTCAACCACTACCTTTCCTGTCAGGTCAGGCAGTACATGGTGATAAAGAAACTTCAGTTCCATGAGGGAAAAGGAATGCGAAATAAACTCTGGGAAACAAGAACAGAACAAAGATGTTGTGTGGGCAGTACTAACTACTGTGTTATTAACCAATGAAATACTCATCCAAAGTGTTATCATCACTGAAAATCTGTAGGGTTTTCTGCCTGAACTAGCGTAGGGGATCCTGGAAAACCAGGGGTTGCAGACCACAGATAGCCGCGAAGCCATCTGCCCTGACTCTGGAGATTCCCTCATATGAGAATTTTGAAATCCTTCATGAAACTGAATTACCTTTTCTGCACAGAGACAGGTATTAAAGAACACAAACCAAAGCAACTTGGAATGGCTTATGTGAAAAAGGGAACGTGGTACCTAAGACTTGACACGATTCATGCAGACTTTTTAATGAGCAGACACAGGAACAGTGTTGAGTTCCAACTCCAAGGTTTGGAGGAACGGAATGTTCTCCATATAAGCCACTTCTCCTTTGATGCCTGTGCTATACTGGTGGCAGCACTGATCTGTACCACACCCCACACAAGCTTTAAGACAGATGGTGCTTTCTATGGCTTCTCAGCATGCGCGAGGAGACTGAGGGTATTGCATGGACTCCTACACTATTGTCTTCTTCTTGCATCTTCCTTTCCAGAGGTACATAGCCCTGCCTCTTACCTGCCCAGTTTTTGTGAGCAACTAGTGTCACTCATACACTGCAAATTAATTCAACTTACATGTGTAGGAGACCCCTTCCATTGGATGTGGGAAATAACTCTGGCCTGTGTACTGCTCCAGCCTGGACAAAGTCCTCCATCAGCTGGATGTTGTGTTGCCCAGCTGAGTCACTGCACAAACCAGTTTAGTTAAACTCAATTTGTTTCTCATGTTCCCAAAAGAGCACTTACCTAAAGGTGCAGTTTTGTATGAGCCACATTCTGTGCAGTAGCTCCTACTCATTTTCCCCTCCTCGCACAATGAATCAACAAAATCATCATCATAAAGGAATGAATCAACATGAATCATGGGCTGTGGATGCTGGTGTATCTGAGAAGAGGAACAAAACCTAAGGAAGGCATAACCAAGTCTCTGAATTTCACTTACACAGTTACACAGGTGATCGACCCACCATCCTATCCTTTCCAAAACCCCTGAAATCCCATTTGTCCCCCCACTCAAAAGTTACAAATCAAAATCAAATGACAGAAATCGACATGTGAACACTGAAACAACCAGTAACTGGCAGTGGCCAAAGGGAAGCTGGTTTCAGTGGCTGGGTAGCAGCCCTGCCATGAATTCTGTCTCCTTAGTGTTTGGCTATAGATGAGCTACAGGGTCAAGGAAGATTTTTCCTCTTCCACTTCAATTAGGACAATGTAACTTAAATTTAGAAGAAAGGGCAATTTTTCTTCTCAACTTTAACTGTCTGAACATTTTTATCTTCATGCCTTACGTCTGAATCTAGAAACCTCCTTAATTAACACGGATGTCATTCTCAATCACAAGCACATCAGTTGGGGTACTTGCCTTCACATCATTTTGAAGGTTATAATCTTCATCCTCCTACTTCTCTTTCCTCCCTCTCCCCCGTTTGCTGCATGTGGCCAATCCACTTTTCCCATTTAAGAGCCACACACCACTGTTCTGGGAAATGCGCTAACTTTCCACCTCTACTGACAGCTCAAGCAGATAAGGTGCTCTCCCCTCCCACAGGACTCACAGCCCACCTCTTTCTGAGACATCACAATCTGAAAAGAGCTTGAAGTCATTTCTGGGCTGCCCACATTATGGAAGCAGCAAAGGACTGGTCCTGAATGTCTGTTTTCTTTAAGGGGGCTGTTAAAGTCTGTTCTGGAACTGGCATTAAAAAATGCCAGTGACAGGTGCCACATCACACAGAATGAAAAGTTCTGCCAACTAACTTGTGATCCAAGTATTAACAACTACAAAGCAACTTCCTTGGGGTAACACAATCATGCAGCAACAGACTTGATAACCTAAGTGAGATATCCTA
Source organism: Upupa epops (assembly GCA_013397515.1). Taxonomy (NCBI): domain Eukaryota; kingdom Metazoa; phylum Chordata; class Aves; order Bucerotiformes; family Upupidae; genus Upupa; species Upupa epops. Next base: position 1,448,495 of record VZRI01006783.1, read on the forward strand.
TACCTTGATCCAGTGCTTATTCTCTGTTATGAACCACTGTAAGAGCAAAAATCAGCCCAGGCCCCAAATAAACGAGGTGTTTCAGCAGAAGGAGATTAAACAGGTATCAATTTTCTTACTCTCTGAACAGCCTGGTGTTCTGAATTTAACATGGCCTCGATGGGTAAGTGGTTCCGCAAATCTTCGGCGATATTTCTGAGCATGACATCGCTGTTGCTCACCACGAGCTCATCAAAGTCTCCTACAAATCAAGAGAAACAAAACCCCCTTGAACAATCATACGCAGATCATGCAGACTAAGTGATGACCAGTACAACACAGTTGGAAGACATAAACAATCCCAGATGGATAAGGTTTAGATTCAAAATGCATTTTTCAGCCTTTGTTAGGCTTTGCCAGCCAATGACAGATTTGGATTGTAATAACTTCGCCACTTGAAATAAACATAGCGCTTTTTTTCAAATCTCAAATTATTTTCATATTTATAAAACTTATAACTCACATATGAGGGTCTGGGCTGCCACCAGAGTGATACTGTTTCAGCTTCAGATATAAAAACATCAAAGATGTTTTTGAACTATAGGAGAAATTACAAAAGTCAGAGTTGCCTCAATGCAGACTTTGCCTCTTTTTTCTTCTTTCTATTTTTTTAATACAGGTTTCTTTTTATACATCCCATCTTTCTAATAAAGCAGTTACCAAAACCATCAGGGATAATGCACAGTTCAACAGTTCAACTCACAATACATGACCAATGCAGAAGATAGGGATGGATGCAAATCAGTGCACCTTCGCAAAGCCACGCTGTAAATTCTCACTGCTTTCTATTTTAACACCTTTTTTTTTTGTAAAAGACATCTGAAAAAACAGATTTAGAAGGAACCTTGGGAAGTCACCAAACCTTTAGTCTTCCAAAACTAAATCATATGTGTCCCTACTTCGCCAAACTAAAAAGATGCTGGAGACTCCACGCATCTGTTCCAGTGCCTCACAACACCTCCTATTAGAAAGGAGTATTTCTCCTCATAACTGCTCTAGATTTCCTCTGTTGCAATTTTAATTCTGATCTCTGTTCTGCTAGCAATGGAAATAGAAGTCTGTTCCTCTCCTGTATACAGCAGCTTTGTATTTTTCAGAAGACTTATCATGTGTCACATCAGTTTTCTTTCCCAAGTGTAACAAGATCCATTTATCCAGCCCTTTCCTGTATTCTTCCAGAAGTCTCATCATTCTCATAGCTCCCCTTCTGCTCTCCTGGACTGTGGCACTCCTTACAACCTGCAGCACTGAGAACTATAGACTCATAGAATCACTTAAGGTGGCAAAGATTTCTAAATCATAGAATTCAATCATTAACCCAGCATCCCAAGGCCACCACTAAACTGTTGGTGAAACTGCACCCAGGCAGCAAGGAAACACAATAACAGAATCATTTAGGCTGGAAAACACCTTTAAGATCATCGATTCAAACTAACTCAACTGTCCTAAGGTCACCGCTAAACCCTGTCCCTGAGCTCCAGGTCACTACTATCAAACACATCCAGGGTTGGCAATTCAACCCCCTCCCTGGGCAGCCTGTTACAAGGCCTGAGGACCCTTTCCAAGAAGTTATTTCTCCTGATGGTCAACCTAACCTTCCCCTGGTGCAGCTTCAGGCCATTTCCTCTTGTTCTGTCACTTGTTCCTTGTGAGAAAAGACCAACCCCACCTCTCTACCCCTCCTTTCAGGTAGTTGTAGACAGTCTCCTGTCAGGCTCTAAACATTAATCCAACTGCAGGTTTCTTGGCTCTGACAAGACTTTACACATTTTGCAGCAAACATCCTGCTTACAACCCACCCAGTTTCGCATCAGAGCATGATGTTCCTAACCAACATTGGTCATGAGCTCTGTCCCTGTTCTTCCTCTTTCCTCAAAATAAGGACTAGATGAAATTCCTTCTTGTGTGACTATCTCACTGCTCTGAGGACAATAAAGTGTTTGTAAACGAAGTCACTCCTCACTCAAAACTACAACCCTGTAAAAGAAACACACAACACAAAACAAACCATAGATCTAATCCTGAAAAATACAGGGAACCTATCTCTTGATCCTTGTCTAAAACCAGACACATCTATCCCCTCTTCCCCACCCCTTCAGGTTTGTACTTGGTTCCATTTAGATTGCCACCAGACAGGGCAGGGAGTGTTGGTTTACATCACTCACCAGATGAACTGACTTCCTTCAGAGGTGTTTAGAAGTCCATGTTAGCACTGTCATCCCAGATAGGAGCAGTAACCTGGACCAGCGTGGTGGTAAGCAGGTTCAGAACAAATCTGTAAAGCATGCTCCAAGTTTCTCTATGCTAGTACACCTGATCCCTCCCGTGGAACACAGGCCATGCTAGAGACAGTGAGAAATTTTGAAGTTAATACAAGAAACAGAGAGCAGCAAAATTTTTAACCATTAAATGCTTCTGAAATGTGTTTTGCTTAAGCACTGCAGGGAGTGACAGGATTAGAATACCCTCATTCCCTGGTGCAAGGCAACCTTCTCACAGTGTAAATGTAAATGGTTCTTTCAACACATCCTAAAACTGACCCCGACAGAGAATCTTCAATATTAAGCATGAGAAATGTTTAAACACCTAGATTCCCTCACCCTGTGTTTGCTTTATTATTTATGAAGTGTACAGAAGTCACACACCAAGGCCTTGATGGAAGCAATACTATCAGTGGTTTTAACATGATAGGAAGACAATCTGCTGTTCCAAAAAGCTCACAGCTATGTTCTAAAATGTTGCATGGCGACCTTTAGGTTAGACAGTAAGAAAAAACTTCCTGGAAGGGTCCTCAGGCCTTGGCACAGGGTTTAATCATCATCCCTGAACCTGTTTTAAAACCATGGAGATCTGGAGCTCAGGGACAGGGTTTAGCAGTGGCCTTGTGACAGCTGGGTCAATGGTTGGACTGATGATCTTGAAGGTCTTTTCCAACTTAAATGGTTCTGTGACTCTGTGAGATGCAGACTGTGCACTGAGGAACACAAGAGGGACAGAGGCAGCAGCTGCAGCAGCACAAACACCACAACAGGTGCAATGCAGCAGCTCCAGACTGTCAGCATTTTCATTTGAAACCTCTAACAAGCACCCATCTCCTGGTGACCTCACAGTCCATCCAACCACTTGTCAGTCTGTGATGAGTATTGCAGAAGAAGTCTGTGGTTCCTCTGACCAGCTTAGGGACAATATCTATGGACGTGACACAGCACAGAAGTAAACGCAGGGATTGTGAGAAGGGAAGGTGGACCCCTTTAACTGCTGCCTAACTGGGACTGTCAGCACCACAGAGTGCCAAGGAGCCGGAGTTTGAAGAGGTGAGTAACATCTGATGAAGAAAAAAGGAGAAAAATCATACTACAAGCAGAATGAGCGAGTAGAAAGCTGATATTAGCAGCTGTACAGACCAGTGCCTGTGGGCAATAAGCCTCTACATCTGGCACATGCTTTAAAACAATACTATTACTATGCAAGAGAGCCCATCCAGCTGTTACACTGCCTGTAAGGAGTATCAAATTCATATAGAGTGCTTAATGAAATGCAGGAAGTGTTCACAGACCACCAGGCCAGCCACAGCGCACTGCAAAAGCGGAACTTCAGGACCCTTTCTCCCAGTGCTGCTGCATCAATAGGATCTGCAACCTCATGGCCTGAGTGACCTCTTCCGAGCAGAGGACAGCTTTCCAGGCTGTCTGGTGACCCTTTGTACTTTCAGTGGGAGACAGGCAGCACACCAACCCTTCTCAAATCCTGCCTTGACTTTGTACAATACTTGCCACAACCATCTTGACATTAGGAAAAACTTATTCCTGGAAGGGGTGACGAGACTGCTGAGGGAGGAGGCTGAACTTAGAATTTGTGTAGATCTGGAGCTCTGGGACAGGGTTTAGTGGTGGCCTTGGGACAGCTGGGTTAACGGTTGGACTTGATCTTAAAGGTCTTTTCCAACCTAAACAACTTTATATTCTTATATGGGTTGCTCTGAGCTCTTCTCTCCAAACTTGGAATGACACACAGGAGTTCCCGTGGGTGCCCTGCATGAAACAGTTCCTAAGGAAAACCTTACAACAGATACACAACTCAAATTAAAAACTGATGGGATGTGAACACTGAAAAACAATCAGTTGTTAGAAAACACTCCTTCCCAGCTATCAGTTAATACTGTGAGGCACAAGCATGGTGTTAAAAAAAACAGAGAAGGTTTGAACAGGCTCCTTCCAAGATGCCAAAATGGCAGCTGGAGGAGGAGCTCTGCGCTTGCCTGTACAGCCTAGGACTGAACTCGGTCGCCTCATTCCTGTCAAAGCAAGAAACAGCAACACCTACCGCAATAACTCATTTACTTTTGCAGTATGTAAATATTTACAGATTGCCATCGAGCGCCGAACAGAGGTGCCAAATATGAAAACAGGCATTTCTGCCTCTGCCCCTACGGTTTTACCTACCTCACCCTCTGCGCTTAACTAATTGCTCGCTCTTGAGAATCTCACTATCACCTCAGAAGGGATCTTCAAAGATGAAATAAAAACAGGAAACTATTTCTGATACCATTTTAGTGCCTGTTAATATCTGAAATGGAGCACGAGCAAGCCAACCCCCATGTTCGTTGAACAGACAAGTCACCAGGAAAGAACTGCGCAGCTCATGAAATGCTACGAGATGAATCACAATCATTTGTTTATGGAGGAAGTCTGAGTGCAGAGTGTTTGTATTTTACTTCAAAAACCAGTTCCACTGGATCTACTCGACGTGCATTTAGAAAATTTAATTAACACATTGCAAGAAGCCTAATTAACACCCAGGTGCTGCACGGCCTTTCTACTGCAGATGTAAGACAAACTAAGAAGACCTGAGAAAGCCTCAGAGTGGATAGAGATGGCTGCTATACCAACACCCAACCAGCCAGCACTGCGATAGACACCACTGAGGACAAGCAGGGAACAACTTCCAAATGACAACAGGAGAGGATTTAGCCACAGAACCACAACAGCAACTACTGTATGGTCTTCTAGATACATATTCTGCCTCACAGAAGGGAACAGCAAATACTAACATCCAAATATAATACAGGATTAATCATTCTGCATATTTAAATGATACTGAGCAAGCAGCTCAAGGAGGAATTAATAGACTCATGGACTGGTTTACTTTGGAAGGGACCATAAATATCATCTGGTTCCAACCCCTTGCCATGGGCAGGGGCATCTCTCACCAGACCAGGTTGCCCAGAGCTCCAACCTGGCCCCAACTTCCAGGATGGAGCTGCCACAGCCTCTCTGGGCAACCTGTTTTAGTGCCTCAGCACCCTCACAGGGAGGAATTTTGTCCTAAGATCTCATCTAAATCTGCCTCCTGTCAGTTTGTAATGGTTGATCACACAGACTTGCTCAGGTTGGAGAAGACTTTAAAGATCAGAGTCCAAATCATTAACTGATAAGTCCTCAGCTAAAACCACATCTGAAGAAAACCTTACAGCTGCCTTTTTGGCTAAACTGTTTCAGAAGCAATCCGTGACCTCAGTGCACCAACTTCTTCAGGAAACCTAAACACTATTTCTATCCCTAGTCACAGCTACTGGCAGGAAGCAACCAGCCTTTCCCAAAAGGAATATAACCAGAGCTTATTCTGTCAGTTCTTTAAGTCTTTTCATTCAGAAACAGAAAGAAACGTCAAAGTTCAATCATAAGCAAGGTAAGTCACATCCCTATTTTCAAATCACTGGTTTTCCCTGTCACTGTCATGTTTCAGCAACTAACAGCTCTGAAGCACTTGGTATTCTGCAGAACTCTGAGAACTCTCTCGACACAGTGACGTTTGTCACAACAAAGGAAATGAATGTCGATTCCCAAAGTCAGTGATTCACCAAATTACAGGTAACATCCCATTTCAGTTTACCAAACAACACAGCAGTGGAAAAGATTTCTAGTACAGTATAATTTCAGAGAAACACACTGCAGTTAATGCAACTCTGATGCTATTTTGATTTTTTCCTGAGTGTTGGAGAAATCACTTCTTCTGATTTGGATATGAAGCCTTGAACTAAATTGCTTTTTCACACACACAAGAATTACACACTGTCCTTATAACACTGCAGAAAGCTGTGCTTTCATCCTTCATTCCCCTTTAGTTCCACCTGCAGTGACAGCAGAACTGAAAGGAAACATAAAAGGCCAGTTTCTGTGATAGATCTAAGTTTTGTCCTTTTATTAATTCCTGTTCTTGTCCTGTGAAAATCATCACTTGATAATTTTGCCTAGCAGGTCTGGGAACACAATAATGCTTGGAGCATGAAGTATGTAATAGAAGATGTGGGACAAGCTTGGTCTATCCCTAAAAGTGTGATGACAAGTTTCTTCTTTCTATGCAGAACACCAAACTACACCTCCACCACAGTCCAGTTAATTTTGTCTGATACCTCTCCTTCACTGTTAGAAGCCTGAACTGACTGCACTGGCTGCCACCAGCTTTCAAGTGACAAGACTAAACCCTACCCCGATCTCTGAAAAAGCTGATTTGTTCCCACTACAAGTGAATTCGGAAAACAAAAATCAATTCCTACTTGATATGCTGCTAATCCTTCACCTGCAGCATTTGCAGTGGTTTACTGGTTAGTGATTGTTTTGACTAACACATTGCTGTAGGGACAAGCAGCAATTCAGACCAACACATCACTGGAACAGGTTGCCCAGGGAGGCTGTGGATGCTCCATCCTGGAAGTGTTCAACACTGGGTTGGATGGGGCTCTGGATAACCTAGTCTGTTAAGAGGTGTTGCTGCCCATAGCAGGGAGCTGAACTAGATGATCTCTGAGATCCCTTCTACATAAACCATTCTACAATTGTATGATCATTTAGAAATCTTCACAAGTTTCTAATGAAATGCATAGAATGGAGGAAGTTCACTGTTACATGACTGAACAAAATACTGAAAAGCTCATATTAGAAGAGTCAGGTTTAGCCCTACTGAAAAATGTGTAGTTTTTATCTTAGACTGCAACCGTGCATGAAAAACTATAAAGGATCCTTTTGTCACCTTACTTGCACTTCACTGACACAAATGGAGTGATTTGCTCTTGTACTGTACAGCTCTGAGCGCAGCAGGTGTTGTCAGTGAGTGGTCAGGTGACTTCAGTGTCACACCTGAAATTAGGGTTCTTGTATCCACAGAAAACTTGAGGTTGAGACAGACCCTAGAGATCACCTAGTTCCAACCTCCTCTGATTCCTGTATTATTTCACACATGCAGATAGACTGATAATTCTGCTTTCACTCATCTGCTCCAGCACCTAGTTCCTACCAAGTACATCCTCTCCTGCTACAGAAAGTTCATTAAGAGCTTGGGCAGCAGTGGAGGGAGAAGGTATCTGTCCACACAGACATTTATATACAAGTTATGCATCACATGCTGGGACCCATCTGAGGGAGATCTTCAGGGGGGTTTCCCCAAGTGGTTTGAATTAGCTCTTGGGCTTCACCCAAGCTTTTCTTAGCCAGAACTTCTGGAACGTGGTTATTGCAGAAGGATATTAAAACATTAATCATGCTATTATATAAAAGAGTCCAGTTATGATGCCACAGGTTCCTGTTATTCTTTCCAACTTTTCTTCAGTTTGAGATCTAAGCTGAATTCCAAAGAGAAGCTGGAGTCCAAGTCACCGTGAAGTGACATGTGTCTCACTGCAGAGGGTGAGAAGAACTGCCTGATTGTGAAACAGCAGAGAGTTGTTAAGTAGCTGCCTTAACCCAGCCATGTCCTCCTCCATCATACAGCAAGGCTTGGGGTTTCTCCGCTTCACAATACCAAAAATAAAATAAATAATTAAAATATGCCCGGGTTATTTCATTCTGCATCTGCACAAAGAAGGAAACAAAGAGCATCTCACAGACACTGGAATTCCCATAGCTACTCATGAAGTTCAGTTAGAAATTGTTAAAGTGAGAAGCTGCTCTATGTTTTCTCAGTTCACAAACGGAAGAGTCTTTAGATAATTTGCTTTGCTATTCAGTCACCGGCTTTTCCATGCAGAAGTTTCTCAGTAACATTCCATGAGTCAGAAAGCATCAACAAAGTTAAATTAATCAATAAGGCTGCCTCTGTGACAATGCCAACACTAAAGGGCAACCACTATATGTGGGTTTTACACTTCACTTCAGAGAGAGGCGTGAGGAGGGGGAAAGCCTGATTACAGCTCACACACTGCAATCACACCAGTCCTCCTCAGCTGGAAGTAAAACTGTAAGCTCCACATCTTGACATAAACAGGAGTAGGGTGGCAGCAGGAGATCTCGGGTAAACCCACCCATCACACAAAAACAAGCAGTGTGTGAGGATGCCATTTTTGTTTTTATTTACCCCTTTCTTGTTTGCTCACAGGATTTTTTATATGCGACATTACCCCAACCCATGCTTTTTCAAATTTTTTTCTTTCCTACACCTGCAGTGCCAAAAATTAGGCCTTTAGTTCTCTGCGGTACAAAGATCTGGTAAAATTTTAAGCATCTCCTATGACAAACCCTACATTCCCTGGCTGCATTCAGGATACAGCAGCAGAAACACTACCAGCTCATCACTACCCTCTGTCCAACCAGTAGCAGTTACTACAGCTCTAACCAGGTGTTACAGTGGGCAGCACAATTACTGAAATGTGATGATGCTGAAGAGAAAAAAAACCCCATTGTAAAGTTCCTGTCAGTAAGCAGCCTTGGAAGCAACTCAAAGAAACAATACAAAAAGAAGTGTCATCAAGAGTGACGTGCTGTTAATGGCGTAATCAGCAGCAGTAGGGAGGTGATGGTGCCTCTGTACTCTGCATGAGACCACACCTTGAGTACTGGGTGCAGTTTTGGGCACCACAGAACAAGAAGGACACTGGAGTGGGTCCAGAGAAGGGCAATAAGGCTGCTGAGAGGTCTGGCAAAGAGACCCTATGAGGAGCAGCTCAGGGAACTGAGGTTATGTAGTCTAGAGAAGAGAAGGCTGTAGTCTAGAGAAGAAAAGACCTTGTTGCTCTTTACAGATACCTAAAAGGAAGTTCTCCCAAATTCCTAATGATAGGGCGAAGAGAAATGGCCTCAAGTTGCATCAGGGGAGGTTTAGATTGGATCTTAGGAAGAAGTTCTTTCCTGAGACAGTGGTTGGGCACTGGAACAGGCTGCCCAGGGAGGCGGTGGAGTCATCATCCCTGGAGGTGTTAAAAAAAGCAGTAGATAAGAGTACCTGAGACCATGCTCTAGGGGCTGGAGAGATGTTGGGATAAGGGCTGGACTTGATGATCGATGATCGCGGAGGACTTTTCCAGCCATAAAGATTCCATGACCACTCAAAATACTGGAACAGGTTGCCTGGGGAGGGGTTGAATCACCATCCCTGGACATGTTTCAGTCATGCAGACCTGGAGCTTAGGGACAAGGTTTAGCAGTGGTCTTGAGACAGTTGGATTAGTGGTTGGCCTCAATAATCTTAAAGGTCTCTTCCAAACAGATCTATTCTATGATTTTATGTTTAAGTGTAAGACGATGCACATGGTGAAGCAGCAGCAGTCACTACAGCTGTAAATATGAAACCAGAAGGATGCAGACTGCTCAGATGCACCAAGCACAAAGTGATTCATAATTTGGAACACAATCGAAACTTTCATGTGTAGCTTAATTATAAAGAGTAAATATGAAGCAAGAGCATGCATTTCCTTTTCCCAAAAGATGTGCGCATGAATCCAGATCATTAAAATTCAGGAAAAAAACTGTAACTTTTGAGAGATTATAATCTATTAAAGGCTTGGAATCAAGCCTTACTTTGCTTGGCCTTCACAGAAACTATCTCCAAGAATTTCTGGAAGCTGCGCATTAAAATGAGTAAATTCAAGTGTTTCATCAACAAAGGACTTTTGCAAGTGTACATCAACTATGCCACGGGCTAAAAGGTCCTATGATAGCAGTATCTACACTCAGACAAAACGCTTAATTACAGTTTCAGTTGTGAGTCTGCAGTGTTAAGTAACTAGACAACTTCTAGGTGTCACCTCTGGCCTTTGGGCAATAGCCCCCCGTGTGTTTATTTATGAAGATGTTTCCATCCTAATGTAGAACAAAAGACTTTAATATGTAGAACCCACACACAACAGAACAAATTTTGGTGAATTAATGTATCCTATGGCAACTTCTCCCCACCCAGAGCGTGATCAGCAGGGAGGGGGTTTACTGTCCCAGCAGGCAATTGATAAAAGTTGGATCAAAGCATTAAGGGACCTTCAAGACTTATCTGCAAAGGAAAAATGCAAATATTCCCATAGACTAAGCAGTATTTAGTCAGTTTATTCAGCAGGGCACTACACACCCACAGCTTTGCTGCACTTCTGACATTTGTGTTCTCCGTGTCACCTTTTTGTTCCATCACACATGAACAGACTGTGCCCTGACCCACGTTCCCTTCCTTCAGCAGTCACAGGATGCCTGATGGCAGTGTGTTGGTGAAAGTGCACCCAGGCAGCAAGGAAACACAATAACAGAATCATTTAGGCTGGAAAACACCTTTAAGATCATCAATTCAAACAACTCAACTGTCCTAAGATCACCCCTAAACCCTGTCCCTGAGCTCCAGATCACTACTATCAAACACGTCCAGAGTTGGCAATTCAATCCCCTCCCTGGGCAGCCTGTTACAAGGTCTAAGGACCCTTTCCAAGAAGTTTCTTCTCATGGCCAACCTAACCTTCCCCTGGTGCAGCTTCAGGCCATTTCCTCTTGTCCTGTCACTTGTTCCTTGCGAGAAAAGACCAACTCCCACCTTTCTACCCCTCCTTTTAGGGCAGCAGAAGAGATGACACAGGGTGGGGAAAGTGCCGTTTACTGATTAGCTCAAACCGCTACTCTGCAGCATCTGAGGGCTGCTGTGAACAGGGTGTGAGACCAACACCTACACGTGTCCAGATACGCCAGAGCGGGGTACCTCGGGGTGACCCCTGAGGTCGATACTGAGGACGATCAGAGGTTCGGAGGGCGGTTTAGAGGTGATATCCTGGCTGGCTCTCCTGGATCTGACGCTTAGGGATACGGTTTAGGGATACGGTTTAGGCTTGACCTGGCAGCGCCGGGTCTGACCTTGGACTTGATGATCTTAAAAGTTCTCTTCCGACCCAAGGGACTCTGCGATTCCCTCCGCCCTGCCGCATAGCGGCACAATCACTGCGCTAGGTCTGCCCCCTCACTCGCGGGCCTGTCCCGCCCCACACCGGCTCTGCAGCTCGCTCCCGGGCAGCCTCTCCGGCCGGGCCTAAGGCCTCAGCGCGGGCACACGGCTTCCCCCCCACACACCCCCTCAGTGCCACAACCGCCTCCCCCGCTGCCGGTGCGGGGCCGCGCTTACTGCCATGGCGCATCCAGTGCAGCAGCCGGGGCAGATCGGCGGCGCAAGTGCCCTGCACAGCCGCCAGCACCGCCCGCCGCGCCGCCTCCAGCTCCATCGCGCCGCGCCGCTGGGGGGCGCCGCAACA
>VZRI01006785.1:0-74705 GCA_013397515.1 Upupa epops
TTTCCCCTAGCAATTGCTAGAAAAGGTCAAAGTTGGCCCTCCCAAAGTCCAGGGCTGTGATTCTGCTAGGTATTCTATTCCTACCACATGAGACCCTGAAATCCACCACCTCATGGTCACTGCAACCAAGGCTGCCCTCAACCTTCACTGCTTCAACCAGACCCTCCTTGTTGGTGAGTAAATCCTGGGCTGACAGAAGTATAACATGTATACATAGATAAAAATAAATCACTAACTAGATAATACCAGAATATTCTTCCCACCTAACTGTCTTAACTGCTCAGAGCTGCAGATCCATGGCACAAGTGGGCAGCTCCACCTGCTGGCATCATCTCTGAGAGCACCCAGAGCTTTGGCCAGCAGCATCTTGGTTNACTGTCATCAGCTGCCTGAGAAGACCTCATAAACTTCCTCATTCTGATCTGGTGGCTTGTAACAGACACCCACAACAGTGTCATCCATGCCAGCCTGCCCCTTGATCTCCACTCACAAACTCTCAAGTCTGTCTTCATTTGCCCCGGACAGAATTCAATACATTCCAGTTGCTCTCTCACATAAAGAACAATTCCACCACCTTGCTGATCTGTCTCTCCTGAAAAGGACATAGCTGTCCATGACCAAATTCCAGTCATGCGAGTTACAGATCTCTGTAACTGCCATCGATCACCTGACTGGACACAGATTTCTAACTCCTCCCGTTTATTTGCCCATACTGCATGCATTGGCGTACAGGCATTTTAGGGAGCTCAGAGCTCTGATTTCACCCTAGGACAGTGAGGGGCCACCTGGTTTTCATTAAGACCAGAGCTCTGTCCCACTGGTGTGCACCCATCAACGATCCCACCCCCTTCTGAATCTACTTTAAAGCCCTCTAACTGATTCAGTAAATCTGAACTTTGTTCTTGCCCAATTTTTCCTAAAATGGCACTAAATTCTCCACATTTAAGAATGCAAAAATTGTAAACACAGCAATTCAGTTTTGTAGGAAAAAACAACTTTATTTTATTTTATTGTATAAGCAGTGAAACTAATGTCTAATTTCTCTACGGGTTTGTATTGTGCCACACATCCCACTCCTTAACACCTTAACACAGTATCTCTACTCTACATCCTCCCTCACACATCTCATCCTCTGCAGCAATACTATTTTTGTCTTAACTCTCATCCCATTCAGCTCAAGTTCCCTTTATTTCTATGGAGGTGTGAGGCAGCTGTGCTTTTATTCATTACAAGCTGAGCATTCCTAAACGAATGCAAGCCCAATGTTCAACAAAACCTAAAGCGTCCTCAGTTTCTCTCTTATCCTTCTGCGTATTTACAAAGAACTTTTATGAATTTAATCACCTGTACTTCTGCCACACATTGGCAATCCATTACTGGATTTGGCCAATGTGTTTAAACTACTTGGTCTTGCAGTCATCAGTGTAAGGATGAGCAAAGCCGTGCGGAAAGGTTTATGTATCTAGGAACCCAGACTAAAACAAGGTGGTCCCCTGTTATTCTAAATCAGGTACCTCAGTTAGCATGTTATGTGTTCATTGCAGAACTTAATGAGTAGTAAGCTTGTTAACTATGATAAACCTGGTTTTGGCAGTAGGGTAAAATAAATCATTTAGAGCCTTCCTTAACTTACATCAGCAAAGAACTTAAAATCCATTGTCAACACTTTCTGAAGTTCCTCAGCACAACAGATAACGATAAACAACAAATAATAAACACATAAAAATCAGAAAGATTAAAGTGGAGAAGAAAACCACTTAAACTTACGTTAGGATACCTGGAATTTTTGGGCCAGCCATCAATAGCAACAATTATTCTTTGTCCTTCCAATGTATCTGCTTGTCTTGTTTCTATTCGAATGCGAGGAATTCTTCGATCAGCTGGTGTAAACAAATGCCGCCTTGCCTAGTAACAGCCACAAGGAGGGACAATTTACAATTAAAGGAAAAAAAATCTGCATTTAGAATAAGTTGATTATATACTTACCTCTTTGATCTGAGATTTGGAGAGCATGCCACAAAACGGTCGCCAGTTCCGTTTTATAATGCCCACTACTTTTCCTGTAGGTCTTGGCATGTCCTTGTTAACAGAAGTCTTCAGCTGATAGAACACACAGGTTAAAAATACAAAATTGGTTTTAATTCATGTTAACTTGACTACCATTCCTACCTCAAACCTTGGTAGTAACATTACATACGTCACTATAATGCCATAAATTCTATTACAACTTCATTAACAGAATCATGCAATATTGCTGCTACTGCAAGAAGCTATTTTGTAACTAGCTCCTAATGTATGCACTGCCTACAGAAGGTGACTGCCACCGTGACACAGCATCTGCACCTGCTCTAGCAAACCTAGTTTGCACATCAATGTTGCATTACTACCTGACTACCACTCAGTAACTTTTTGGGGGAATTTAAAGTATCCATTTTATACATAATTACATATTTAACCTGGGTATGGCACTAGAATTAAGTTATATAATTTTATATTCAAAGTAGCATAGAGAGGCTGTACAATCTAAAGCCTAAAATTGTCAGGGTACTGCACATTTTATCACTACTTAACGTAAGAGTTGAGTAAAAAATCAGGTATTTCATACAATGTTTTCTGTCTTCTCTTCATCTTCAATGTCATCTTCATTCTGTCCATCATCTTGCAAGACCACTGAAGATGGTGCCACCCATTCATTTTTTGCCAATAGCTCCACAGCTACAATATCTTCATGAACTGCTCGATTTAAATGTTTCAGTCCCTGTATAATTATCTGAATAATTTTAGGGAAAAAAATGAAAATCCAAATATTCATGGTGATAGCAACATAAGACCCAGATCAAAGCAGTATAAGAGAAGGGTATACATATGTAACAGGCTCTGCTCTCTGAAGAACAGTTTAAGTCATGTTTGTGATGCATTTTTCTTCCCCTGCTGCCTAGGTTTCTTTCCGTACTGATGATATTATTTCAGGACTCCAATTGCCTCCATAAATGAAGTTGGTTTCACCAGACAATCCTATTTCTTTAGATCATAACAATAGGTTTTTAAAGATTAGACTAGAAGACTCCACATACTACTGGAAAACAGGCATTAAAGGAGAGCAGGAGAAGCACCTCCAGCTGCCACCACAAACAGTGGTGGGAAGAGGGAACTGTCAGCGGTATCTGTACAGCTCTACTGACACAAGAATCCAGTAGGCAAGCCACTGGGTTGACTGCACAGCCTATTGATCACCAGGCATGGAAAGAGAAGGAGAACTAAAGCAAGACAGCCCTGCAAGGACTAACCACAATTTTTTCCTAAAAAAAAAATCTTCCTATAAACTTTTTTCTCTGTCTTACTTCAAACTACTAAAAAAACCTCAGTCTTATGTTAAAGTCAGTTGAAAAACTACTAACAACTAAGATTTGGCTTTATTTTACCAATCACTTTATCACAGCACCAGTTCAATTTTAAACACATTCTTTAAGAAAAGGGCACAGTCAGAATTTCAGCATTTCAGAGCCACGCAAATGAATAAAAAAAAACTTCAAGAAAAAAGGACACAAAATATGAAAAATTACTACACTGTTCCATTTTAACACGAAACCATGAAAGAATTACATTTTAAATCATTACTGAAGCTATTTAAGTTTCACAGCATAAAAGCAAAATTAAAAACTCACTTCTTTGTTTTCTTCAGCATCTCCATGAACCCAAACTGTAGCTTCAAGATAATTATCTCTGCTTGCCCTGTAAGTTCCTTGGAGGTAAATACCAGATTTTATTCCTTGCTGCAATTTGCTAAGAGGAACATGTTCTGGAAAAATTACTTTCCCACTTTCTATTTCGTTCTTTAAAGGAAAAAAAAATTGTCAGTCTTTTGTATTAATGATTATTCCAAAATCAGTAACAAGAATGTAACACATAGACTAACAAACTCCAAAATTATATGTAGGTATGCATATGCACAGTAATAAATATCTACTATTTAGTAGTTTTTCTAATGAAGCGTAAAAAGCATAAAGTACACAGAAACATGGCAGTTCTAGCAACACCTCCTTTTCTTTGCATGTTTGCCTACAGCTACTTAAGATGCACAAGTGACACATGCTTTTATGTCAATTTGCACATACTAACTCAACAGACACTTGGTGGAGAAAGCATTAGCATAGTACCGTAAAGAGTGCACTGCATGCAGTGTAAGTATATTTCATAATCTAATATGAAGCATCATGAAAATACATTATTGCAAGTAAACACTGGAGCAATCAATCCCTTAAAGCTGAGAACTAAGCTAGCTCCTGAGATCAGCCAAGCTCTCCACTTTCTTCCCACTCACATGACCCACTCCAATCTGAACTAATTCTGATGAAATTAACCTTCCCAGTTTTGGTGTTGTTAGCTTTCAGCTACATCAGTATTATGTGGAAAAGTCTCAATTCTGATAAACAAAGCACAAGGAAATAAAAGATGTAGCTCATCCTTCTGGCTGCCGCCTGTACTTAAGCAACATTACAGATCGCAGCTATATGAGCTTTCAATAGAAAATGCTTATTATCTAAAGTAAGTACCTTTTTACAAGTAAGTACAGATACCTACTAGTAGCCATACAGGGAGCATCAAAAAAAAAAAGCTGCAGGATTTCCTCTTTTCAGTTGTCGAAAAGTTGTATTGCCAAAATGGTAATAAAACCCAGTTTTTGTATTCTAAACTGATGCTAGTACCCAAACATACAGTGTCCAACAATTTACTGCAATAATTTGTGATTTATTTTTATTTTTTTAAAATATATTTTTATAAAAAGCAAAAAATAAACATACCCCTTCATCAGATACACAAGCAAGACGATCTACAAGATCAGGATTATCTACCAAGCTCTTTATATACTCCTCACCTACAAAAGCACATACAAGTATTTATGCAAGAGACGCGAGGGATTTCAGTACAAAGAGATTGCTGAAATTGTTTATCTGAGCAATACTGCATGTATTACATATACACATGCCACTTCACTTACATGTATATGCAGTTATCCCTTCCTCTAGAGCTTTTTCCTTATTAGTTCTGTCATTTGTTAATAAGATAACCTGAATCTTCTCCCCATCAGCTATTTTTTTCAGGTGTTCATTGTACCATTTTACTGCTTCCCGAATAGCTCGGTCATTGCGGTCATTAGAAGATTCTCCTGGCTTCTGTTCTACGTATGTTTCTCTAAATAAATAAAACAAGGAGAAACCAAAACAAATCTCAACATTTACCCAGACTTACAAATAACTCTGAGACAAACAAGACCAAGACTGTGAGGCTGACAGAATCACCACTGTTCCTCCTGGCTTTTGTAATATGTCTAAAACTATATGCATGGCCATTGAAGGGTCAGGAGACAGAAAGGCAAAAACACAAAGGAAGTATTAATTTCTAACCTCCTTGCCAACATGTGAAAATGACTGCATCCAGGACACTAAAACTATGGATTCAGAATTTTTAGAACTGTAAACTAGTTCCGCGCACAAAGAAAAGGGAACTACTGCATCTTTGTTTCTTAGAGATTTCTGTCACTAACACATTTTTGAATATGTTATTAATATTTGCTAGGCTCAGTTGGCGAATATTAATAAAGCCAAGCATGATATTATGTTTAAAAGGGACAATGAAATGGAAAATCACTATTCCACTGCTTAAATTACCAGTCTTGTCTCTAAACTTTATTCTACAATCTGTTAAATGTAATTAGAACACTAATAAACGCTTACACCAATTATAAAACATAAAAGATTCTGGAACATGCAACTGTTTACAACAGTATTGCTCAGAAGTACGCAGGTCTATGCACCCTAGTCTAACTTCTTTACCGAGTTCATATGTTCCAGTTGCATTTTTCAGTTTCTCTTACTGGACATTAGTACAACTTTGTCATACCATGTTCCATACCTTACCTATTATGTTCATTGGTGAAAGAATAGAAATGTTTTTCAGGGTTTTCAATCAAGTCCCTAATGCGCTTGTATACCGGTGCACTCCTATTCCTGACTTCTTGTAAGACTGTCTGTAGTACAATGACATTCTTAATAACAGGATCTTCTAGTATATCAATCTGAGGAACAAAATGGAAACAAAACAGAATTGTTGTGTCATTCTGCCCAACAGCATGACATATTTTTGTGGTTAACATGCAAAAAGCTAATGTGAATAATTTAGTCATTCTGCTTCTGCTTTTTTCTCTCACCACTGGGAAGCAGTTTATGAAGTTGCTTCCTGTTGCTTGGGGGAAAAGTTCAAATAGTATTTTCCAGCTCTTTTGCTGAAGATAAAAAGACTTACTCTGACCAAATTCAGAAATAACACGTAGGAATCCAATCAAATTTAAAGCCAGGTGTACAAAAAAACCCCGGTGGATTCTTGTAAACTATATTTGTAAATAAAATACACCCATGTATAACATGACAGTAACCCAGCATCATTTGAAGGCTCTCTGGCATACGATTACATGAGCAATGCAAACCATACAACAGTGCTCAACCACTGTCACACACCTAACATGGGTATGCCCATGCACATGAAGGCTTAAATTCCCCCAAAACAATCCCATCACTGCACTGCAATTTTGAGTGGTGAAGCCCTGGAAAAGGTCGTCCCGAGTAGCTGTGGATGCCCCCTTCCTGGAAACATTTAAATCGAGGTCGGAAGGGGCTCTAAGCAACCTTGCCTAGTGAGAGGTGTCCCTGGCCATGACAGGAGGGTTAGAACCAGGTGATCTCAAAGGCCTCTTCCGACATAAACCGCTGTATGATTCTATGATGAAGGAGCTGACAGGGGAAAGTAAGCGCTGTCCACTCGTGAGTCACATCTGGATTCAATCGAGGCTGGAGGATTTAAGGTTCCACAGGGCACGCACAGAGAAGGCGAGGTCACCCCCCCCGGGCGATACCGCATGAAGCTCTAATGAGGCCTCGCAAGCGGCGGCCCACCGCCCTTTCCAGCCCCCTGCTTACCGATCGCCCGTTCCAAGGTGCCGCCGCGGACTCACCTGATGCAAGAGAAGGTTGGTATCGAGCAACAGGTAATGCGGCCCCAGGCACAGGTTACTGCTGGCGCCGCTGGGCCGCGCCTCGAGGCCAGTGCCGGGCCCAGCAGGGAGGGGTGGGCACAGGCGGCACGCGGCAGCGCCGCACGGGATATCGTCGCGGAGGTAGTGCTCGCGCACCACCTTCACCACGGCGCCCGCCCGCGTGCGCTTCAGGAACGTCCGCGAGGTCAGCATGGCACGTGCCCACACCTCTTCTCGTCTCCGCCGGCCAGACCCCCTTCCTCTGCCGCCGCAGCTCGGTGGCCTCCCGGCACGCACCGCGACAGAGGAAGCTCCACCCCCTCCGCTGTGACGCGCGGCGGAGCGCGGGAAGCTGTGCGCGGCGTCCCCCGGTCGTCATGGCGACGGCGCAGCCCTGGGCTCCCTGAGAGTAGGAGGGAGGGTCGGTGCGCACGCGCATGCGTGCTGCCGAGCTTGCGATCGCCGGTCGGGGTGAGTGAGTTAGTTCATTCCCGAGTACCCGGGAGTTTCTTCCCGCACCCATCCTTGGGTTGTCATCCATAGGCAGATTGAGCCGGTGCCTCCGGGTCGCGAGGTCGGGACGGGGAGGTGGGTTGGCACTGCCCTGTGGAGGCGGTAGTGGCCCGGGAAAGGAGAAGGGGCCGGTGCTGGCCTGGACTCCCAGGGCAGCGTTCTATCGGCCTTTTTTCCCAAGTACCAAGTGATAGGAGTAGAGGAAGACTGCCTCAGGTTGTGCCAAGAGAGGTATGTGGATAGTGAGGAAAAATTTTTCTTCGAAATGAGTGTCAAACATTGGAACAGACTTTCCAGGGCAGTTGTAGAGTCCTCATCCCTGAAAGCACTTAAAGAACTTCGAGATTTGGTGCTGAAGGGCACAGTTTAGAAGTGGACTTGGCTGTGCTGGGTTAGTTGTTGGACTTGATCTTGAAGGTCTTTTCCAACTGGAATAATTCTGTGATCAGCCCTTTCTCTGTAGGGCTTTGGAACTTTTTACATCTATTAAGTAAAAGCTGTGGCCTCTACCACAACCAAGTGGTTGTAAAAGTGACTGTTAAGTGAATGGACCTGGTTAGTGCAGTGCAGCTACTTCTTCAAAGAAGGCAAAAGTGACCACCAAAGTATTCCTTTGCTGTTTCTCCAGCAGGTCTCATTATGCCTCTTGTTGGCTGTTCTCTGACACTGTATATCTCATGAGTCTTACGAGTTTTTGTTGTATGTCCTTCTGGCAGTGTGGGTGGCACATGCGCATCTTGATTTAGCTATAACATCTTACTAGCAAGCTTAAGCCACACCAGTGTTTAGCTTGATGCAGTTTTGTTATTAAATGTTTAAGAAGAGAGTGCTTGGGCAACTGAATGCTTCTCAACATGCTTTCCTTGGGTGAACAAAGCAGATATATATTTGTGTGGTCTGAGAAGCATTATTTAGAGATCTTGTTTACCTGGTTAATTTTTCGCAATGACATTAATTGTTTTGATTCTCCAGGGGGCTCGTTTGAAAATACAACTTTAAAAACCTTTGTGAATAGTGGCAGAAAATGTCACACAAAAGCTCAAAGGAAATCATGAAAGTAAATATTTCTAGCTCTTTGGAGTCTGAGGACATTAGCTTAGAAACCACAGTACCGACCGATGATGTTTCTTCTTCTGAAGAGAGAGAACGTACCGTTAAAATCACTAAGCAGCTGATAGAACGGAAGGAATTGCTTCATAGTCTTCAACTGCTTAAAATAGAATTGTCTCAGAAAAACTTGATGATTGACAACTTGAAAGTAGAGTATTTGACCAAGGTAAGAAGTGTTCCTGTCACTCTATAGCCTTCTTTTGTTTCTCCTTCTTTATGAGTAAGGTAGAAACTTCTGACAGTAGTTTCTGTGGATTGCATGCTAGAAGACAGCTTAGTTCTTTTTAGTTTGGTTTTTTTTTTGTGTGGATTGGGCAATGTTTAGTTGCTTTTGTTAGGCTTTAAAGAGGGAAAGGGTGGAAATACAGTTATGGAAAACTTACATGGCTTGTGCATGTCATTACATTTATAAATGAATGTGGTGGGATTAAATTAGTTTTTCTTAAAGAAAAAAATACTTGTATAATTTCAGGAGCATTTTTTCACCAATGTAAGCAGCTTAATGGGGCTTTTAATGTGAATTCTTGGAACACTGAGAAAAGTAATCTGAATATTCTTCAATGGTCCGTTAATGAAGGTGTGGCTAGAGTACACCAACATGCTAAGGGAATATTTTGATGTATAGAATCCTTACACATGCGAGACTACGAAAAGGTGCACAAGCTTTGCCAAATTAGTGTCCATTCACATTTACAACCTTCTGTGTACTAATTGTGACTTTCATTGGCTTGCTGCTCTGCATTTAATCATAATCTGAAATTAGCTGAATAAATAGCTATTTGGCTTTAAAAGATCAAGTCTAGAACTAAGTCTTTGAGCAAAACTAATGTTTTTGTTCATTAGGGCAAATCCATATCATATGTTAAGAAGATTTTAGCATATTTAAAGGTCTTGTTAGACTTGTTGCACTGTCCAGGGCACTGGGCTCCACTTTTTCCTTTCAAATTGTTCTTTTTATATAATATTTTTTAAAATTACCCTGATAAATTTTTTTCCTCATTTTCTCCTTATATTCTTTATTGCTAGATTGAAGAGCTAGAGGAGAAGCTTAATGATGCAATCCATCAAAAGCAGCTGCTGTCTCTACGACTGGATAGTCAGCTGGCATTACAGCAAGAAGATGCTAGGTATGATGGAAGTAAAATGAAGAACATTGTTAACCTAAATCTAATTAACTAATGGATGGTTAATGGAAACTGGTTGCTATGAATTGCAGTAGCAGGACTTGTTTTGCAGATTATATTAGTATTTCTATTCTAAAAATGCAATAGACATATTTAATTTACATAGAAATAAACTTTCATTCCACTCTCACTAGCCAAAATTTGTGGTTTGAGTTTAAAGGTTACCTGCATTCAAGATTCAATAGGAACTGGGAGTAAGAACTTTCTTAAAACCAATAGTAGAGTAGGTAAAGGGGACAGACTTTCAATAAATTTTAACTGAATTTTTAATAACTCTGCAGCCTGTATGACTTGGGAAAGGTAAGGGATGATGTGTAGCACTTCCAGTTGCTTATTGGACAGAAATGCATTCTGCATGTTTATTTGCACTGCAGTGGGATATTTTTATGCTGGTCATATTTGTGTTATTTAAGGAATGATGATAAAAAAGAACCAAAAAAGCAAATTGTTATTACTAGGCATAAAAAAGGTTGAAATACTTTGCATACTTAAAATAGTTTTAATCAGAATTTTCCTGTCTGTTACCTCTCTTTTAAACCCCATTTAACAGAATCGTACACTGTATGTGGAACTTGTCCTCACATGGCTGTTTTGCTGACCTAGGACTTCCTTTCACCTTTTTGAAACCTTGTGATACTATCTGGTATTTTTAGTATTACTTTCTAAATGTAGGAATTACTGTGTTATGAAGAATAATTTTATTTGAATATATTTTCAAGATTTACAGCTAAACCCCCAAAAAAGTAGGTTAGGTACCATTGGTTTAGATGAACTCTGAAACATTTCTGTGTGATGTGCAGTTTCTCTTGCTGTATAGTAACTTCTCACCAGTGATAATTGTAATGACAATGTTTTCAGGCTGGAAGTAAGGTTGTTTGTTTAAGTGTAGTGGTGTTTGTGTTTTTGTTTAGTTTGGGGGTTTTTTAAAGGATCCCGACTATGGCCACAAAGGGTTGAAAGGGAAGGGTTGTACGTGGAATAGGCCATAAGCATGTATGTGCTGTAACTTGCCAAGACAGGAATTGAAGTTGCTGTTGCTCTGTTTGGTTACTTACTAGTTCCTTGGGTTTTGTGTGGAAAATATGCTGGTTTTTTGTTGTTTAAAGCTTGGGAAATTACAAGTAATTTATGAATTCAGGTAAGTTCTCAGATTCAGCTTTATATTATCAGTGACAGAAGTTTCTGTATTTTTATATATACACAGTGTCTCTGCCTGTTACGCACTATTGTGCTAATTACCTCATCTCTGTAAATTTTCCCCTCTACACTCACTCCCTTGGCAGGGTATTGTAAATGTCTGTCAATTGTGTTTCTCACTATTTATGGTCTTCTATTTTTAAATCAATCTTGAAGAAAACATCAGGCTCTAATGAAACAAGAAATGGAGACTATTTTATTGAGACAGAAGCAACTGGAGGAAACAAATCATCAGTTAAGGGAGAGGGCTGGAGATATACGCCGTAGTTTGCGAGACTTGGAATTAACAGACGATTGCTATGAGAAGCTAAAATCTCTCCCTGAAGATCAGCTTTCTATCCCTGAATATGTTTCTGTGAGTATCATGTTTTGTTTTCATTTATAATATAGCTGTATCCTGTCTCTGGCAGGGATGGAGCGAACTTTTACCACAGCAACCTGAATCTTGCTGTGCTTTAGGGCTGTGGCTAAGACTTTTAACACACCAGTATTGTGGCTGTGCTGGACAGTGCTTGCACAGTATGAAGGCTTACTCTTCTCCTGATTCTGCCTTCCCTGGCTCCAGCAAGCCAGGGGTGATCATAAGATTGAGAGGGTCACAGCCGGACTGGTGACCCAAATTGTCAGAAGGAATATTCTATGCCATCTAACATGCTCAACAATGTAAACTGGTGGTAGAGGAAGAAAGAGGAGGTAGTGGGGTGGCTTCCAAGCAAGGTTATTGGTCAGTATCTGGCTGGGCATCAGTCTGCTTGTGGGAGGTGGTGAGTGACTATCTTTGCATAGCTTTTCAGGTTTTTTGTTTTTTTCTTCTCTCTCCTTCACTAATTGAACTGCTGAGAAAACTTGACACCTGAGTGTTTCTTCTCTTCCTACTCTCTCTCCTCTGTGCTCCTCCCACTGGTGGCAACAAGTAAGTGAGCAGCTTTGTGCGCTGCTGGCGGAGGTCAATCCACCACAAACTATAAATGGCCTTTGTTTATAATTAAAGGCATGTGCATCTATCAGAACCCAGTCTATACTCCTAGAATTCTTACTCTTCTGTAACTAGAAATGAAGAACCTTCAGAGGCAGATGTACTTAGGGATCACTTTGTTATGATAATTCTATTAACATGGGAAACCTTTTAATTCCAGAATCTGTATAAAAAGAGTAGCAGTGCTGATGTATTTTGAGAAGGTTAATCGGATGGGGTGTTAAAAGGTGGGCATGCACTGACAAGATGAAGAACACAAAGCTGAAAATAGGAATTTGAAAGTTGGCTTGCCAGAACTATAAGCTTAGATGACTCTTCTAAGCATCTCTTACCTTTCATTCATGTCTTCCATCTGGCCATTTCATATCTGACTAGATGCAAGAGCTAAAGTGTACACTAAAATATACTTTAAGACTCATTTTCATGATTTAAGAAATTTGTTAATTGGGGTTTATGGATAGATGGAGGTACAGGGAATGCTTTCTTTGAAATAATAGGACAATTCTTTTACAGACTGTGGGACATACCCAGAGGACTGTGAGTCGTTTCTGAGAATGAATAGGACTTAGAGACATGTAAACTTTCATTCACCGAAGTGTTAGCATACCTATAGATCAATTTATATACTAAAATATTGAAAAGCCTCCTGTATTTGTTGAGCTATGAATGAGTTCTCCTGCCAGATTGAAGTCATGGCATTCTGTGCTCGAGATAGGTGCACAGAAGTAAAACTTGCCATCCTTATCTACAGGATGTTCTTGGGAACATCTTTAGAAAGTTCCAAAACTGAGACTTTTGAAAGTACTAGGAAAATGTTACATGCTGTGAGTGATAAACAAGCATTTAGCTTGAGGCATATTGAAATATTTGAGGGAATTTTGTTGATTCCTGCATCAGCAAGGTTGAATAAGCTTATTTTTAACTCAAAACAAAATCCATATCCACTTGCCTGAAATTGGTGTGCAGGAAGCTTTGGGACTGAAGAAGTTGATTGACAGTCAGTACAAAAGACTGTAGCCAGGTGGGACAGATACCAGGAGTTAGCTGCTAACCTTGCCAGCTGCTTGAGTGAAGGTGTCACAGCTCAATTAGAGTGCTTAGATTTTACTTTTGTGTAGAAGAGAACTCTAAAAGAAATGTGAAGAGGAGAAGGTGAGTGACAGCCATCCACCTTTAATCTACCTTTCTTTTACTTTTGCATTCAACCAGTAAATGTTACTTTTTGTATGTGTCTCTTTTCATGTGGCTTTTTTGTTCTGAAGAACTCCTTTTTTTGGGCACTTTTTTTTTTAGGGAGAAGGTGTTATGAAGACACATAGTAGAAAGATGCCATTTTCTACTTGTCTCAACTTTGGCAACAGGAACAGTGTGAGCCTTCAGAGCATTGCTTAACTCATTACTTTGAGTTAGTTCAGCTAATGCAGATGCTGAGAGGATACAAAACTGTTCTGCATACCCTGTCCGCTAAGATTTGGCAGGCTAGGATGTAGAAGGGAAAAATGCTGCTTTTCTTACCTAATTGTGAATATCTCTGGCTCCAGATCTATTTGCAGACTACAGCATAGTCTGCTGATGCTGGCACAATGTTCTTCTTGGCAAGAAAGAGTTCTGCTTAAAGAAAACTTGACATTTCCAGACTAACTTTTATCTATTTTTTATTAATTATAAAATACTGCTTTACAGTTTTCCAGGATGGAAATAGATGTGTCAATATACTGCTTACATTTGATTTGAAACCTGGCATACTGGACAAAATGCAGGAAATGCTTAAATACAGATTTTGTGTGTAGAGACACTGCAGATTTAAATTACTAGAATTAAAGCAAATGTGAGCTGTTTTTCACTGATATTCCACAAAGAGGTGCAGTAATGACATGTTAGAGCAAACACTAGGCGTTGTTTAATCTTGATCAGTGGGTGCAAGCTGGAACATAGGAGGTTCCATATAAATATCAGAAGAAACTTCTTCACAGTGAGGGTAATAGAGTATTGGAACAGGCTGCCTAGGGGGGTTGCAGAGTCTCCTTCTCTGGAGATGTTCAAGACCTGCCTGGATCTGTTCCTATGTGACTTGGTCTAGGTAATTCTGCTGTGGCAGGGGTATTGGACTGAATGATCTTTCAAGGTCCCTTCTGATCCCTACTGGTTCTATGATTCTATGATGATGAAAACCACTAGTTTAACCATGTTTTAAAATCATGCTTTTTTGTTTTGAACTTATATGTAAAAATTTAGATATTTTAACTGCTTGCATATAATGTTCCTAAAATACAAAATCACATTTTAAAGCACTCCAGGTGGTTGAACTGGTGCTTGGCAGATGAATCACTTGATGTGAGCCTCTTGTGTACCCAGGTACAAGTTTTTCAGCAAGTTGTATAAAAATGGTATCTGCAAATTCTGTTTGATCTGATTTTAATTGCCATGTTGTTTAGTTTCATCATTTTTGCTGACTACTTTTCACATGCCCTCTGTAAAGCAAGGCAGTTAACTGTTGCAGCTAGTTTTGTATAACTTCATTTAACAGAAGCAATCTATCTTATCCTGTGTGCCCACCCATTTGTAGCTTTACTGTAGTTTTCAATAAAAAGCGTGGCGCGTATAGTAAGAGATAATTTTTTTTTTAATTGTCTTGGAGGAGGTAACTTTCTCCTTATAGCACTTCTATGTAAATTTGTAATTTCTAAGATTTGCACTTGCTTATTACACCCCATTATGGTTACTTTGGTTTTTGTTGTATTGACTAGGCGAGAGGCAGTGGGTGTTTGACTGCTGAGTTACAAGAATGTTTACTGGCCATCAAGGAAACAAAGTTAAAATAACATCTGAACTTCAACAGGGAGTCCTTCATCTGCTGCTTTCATTTGCGCTTTATTACTATGGATTGATCTTTTCTTAGGAAGGCTGTGCTGATACATTTACTCTTTATACTTGTTGCCCAGGTCATTTTGGTTTGCTACTGTGTAACCTGATTCAGGGCTCTTGTGAAGTAAATGTGGCTTGATGGCACAAGTTAAGTTTCTTAGGCAAATCACAGTAAAAATACAAGAAATCAAGGGAAAATCTAGGCATGGTTTAAAAAAACCCACAGTGTTTTAAATGGTTACCAGTTAGTGACAATCAAGGTTATTATTTAGGAAAAATAAATAAAATTGCTGTAGTCACTTATTTGGGGAGAAAAATGGATCGATTGAAATTCAGTTATTCAGTTTCAGATATAGTATTATGGTTTTTAAAGAGTCTATATTTAGGAAAACTGTAGTCAACAGAAACTGTAGTTAAGAGACTTAAAATTGTAATCACTGCTTTGATATTAGGAAGAACACACAAAATTAACTTTGCTGTTTGATTTCATGCAAGCCTATTAGAACAGTGTGGTTTCACAGAATCACAGAATTATTGAGGCTGGAAAAGACCTCTTAAGATCATCTAAGCCCAGCCTGTGACCTAACATCACCACAATAAGCTAGACCATGATGTTAAGTGCCATGAGATGGACATGAAAAATCTCCTTACATATTGCAGGAATAGAATACTGCAAGAAAATACTAGTAATGAAGTAGTAAAATAAGGCAGTAATATGCAGTTAGTTAATTTCCTGGAATATAAGGACATTTTGTAGTTTTCACCTTGGTAACTGATGATTCAGTTTGTCATTTGGAGTTTTCAGAACATGAGCAAAAACTCGTTATACCTTAATTTGAGTTTAATTGAACTATAGTTATAGAAACCATCCTTCATTTATTGTGTATAAACTTAGACATAGTGAATTGAAGATCCCTTGTTACTGCCTTATGAAAAAAAAGCAAACTAAAATGGGAACTATAATTTTGGAAAGCTTGCATTTATTTCAATAGGAAGTTTAAATTTATACCATAGGTACTATTTTAACTTGTTTGTTAGGCATCCAAAGGTAAGGATTGAAAATTTGGGCTCTCTTGTTGAGTACAAGTTGAAACAACACCAACTTGTCAACAAGCACGAATTCCCACCTAAAACCTACCGATTGTGGCAGGGGGATTGGACTGGATGAACTTTCGAGGTCCCTTCCAATCCTTAATGATTCTATGCTTCTATAAAATGATTTGTAGAAAATTTTCACTCTTCTGCAAACCTTCCTGTGAAGATAAATTTCAACAACTGTGTTGCACACATGCTTTGTCTTATAAAGCAAACTATACCAGTGTTTACATCGTGAATTTCCATGGCTTCTGTGGTTTGTTTTTTTTAGAATTGTATGCTGTCAATTCTCTGGAATATACCTGGAACTTTTCTTTGTCTTCTGCTGTTTACAGGTAGCAAAACAGAGGCCTGCCTGCATGGAACTATATTTCAGCTTGCTTTTCAATACTTACTTTATCTGGGCTTTCCTGCTTGTATTTCTTCTTTAATCCCATATCAAACAAAGTGTTAATGATGGCGAGTATGGAGTAGCTTCTGCATGAAAATAGCATTTAATTATCTGTTCTTTTCTTTTCATCCCCCAAAACAAACACTTTAAGGTATCAAGTTAATCTGAGGGTAATAACCTCTGTGTGTGGGTGTATATCAAAAAAACTCTTTGTTTTGTCTCTTTTGGGTTTTTTTACTTCTGGCTTTGTGGTTTTACTGCTGTGGTTTTCTAGTGTTTTTTTCTTGTTCACTAGAAATGTTCTGGAAAAATTCTATGGGTATGAGATTTGTCTGAGACTGTGACTGGAGTGGAGAAAGAGGAGTATGTGTTACTGATTTTATAATTTATTTTTCTGAAATAATTTTGTAAGGCTTTTTTTCACTGTTGAGCAGAGTTGAGTCTTTCAGAGGCTTCATTGCATGATGCAGCTGAACCCATATAGCGATATACTTTGTGCTTTAAAGTGTCTGCAGTGACTGTCACATTTCCTCGTGGTTGTGTGCTGTTCCTGCTTCCTGTGCTCACTCTTGCATTTTTCTGGTGGAGATTCAGCACCCTGAATTGGCAGGAAAAAACCTAATCTCTCTCCATTTCTACCCACCTCATAAAAATGTATGTTGGCTTTGGGGAATTTTGCAAGTTGAGTTGCTTTATCACTAAAAAGGTGTACTTTTTTTTGTCATATTGTTAGTTAGACTCCAGAGTTGGCACAAGAGTGTGGGATCGTGTGTATTTAAACTGTTCAGCCTGACTAGAAGCTGCCTTAGTTGAACAGAAACATGTATGTTTCCATTTAATTCCTCTTTTTATGTTAAATGTCAAAATAGAACTAATTGTTTCTTGGCTGCTGTGAAAGGCTAATGAAATACACTGTCTTTAACATTTCCCCAACTATTCCCATCTTCAACCAGGTTCTTGCCATCTAGAAATCATTTGATAAATTATTACCATAAAATGTTAAAATTATTTGGTTTTGGGATTGTAGCTTTGTGGCTGCAATTTCACTAGTCTCAATTTTGGGTATGTATCTTGTTTTTCTAGGTTCGCTTCTATGAAGTAGTCCGTTCCTTAAGAAAAGACCTAAGCAATCTACAGATTAAAAAGGAGAGCCTAACGGAAGAACTAGATGGGTACAAATCCCAACTGAAGTGTCTGACAGAGGTCTGTGCATTTTAATTATCTCAACTGAGAAACTGGGTAACTGCATATATAGCCAAGTAGTCATTCCCCAGATTGTTGTTTATGTGTAACATATGAAAGCGTTTTTGCTGTATAAAAATTACTGAGGGAAGGAGGGAGCAGGTAAGTGGGGAAAGAGGAAAAATTCTGTGTATGTCTCAGCTAATTTTACTTTATGGCTACCCTGCAAGATGTGCCTATGCTTATATTAAGGATAGACTCTTACCAGTTTTGTTGTTTTCTAAGGATGGTGTAGCTCCCCTTCAAGTCAGGGAAGCTGAGGAGATATATCCAGCAGTAGTTGAAGATGTGATGATGGTCTAGTGTATAGTTTTCAAGATAGTGGTATCTTGGTAATAATTTGTTTCACTTTTTTTTTTTAATTACAAAATAACATTTTGTAATAATTCTTTAGAACTTCATCTGCTCTGTTATGCTTTTAATCTTCTTATATACTAATTTTCTTATTTATTTCTATATTAAAGTTAATTTTATTTCCGGTAACAAACACTAGAAATAAATAATCTAAATATGCTTGTTTTCCTTGACTCTTTGAAAATAAAAATGAGAGTCAAGGAAACAGTATAGGAAGAATGTTGTTAATATATTTATGAGTATTTATAGTTCTGCATAAATCTGGAGTTGTGATAAGACAGTTTCAGGTACCCAGAGTGTATTTATCCCAGTCATGGTTAGTAGGGACTGAAGTGCAATTGTCATTTTACTGTTTCTGAATTTCTTTTTTAGTTAGCATTTGTCATTTCCCATTGAAATTTACTTACGGAATAATGAGGTGTAAAATAGATATTAATTATACAGGGTTATCTTGACACATTATTGGTCTTTTTGATGGAATTAGAATAAGTAGTCAATAAAATTTGTGCATTTGTGTGCCTCAGCATTATTTTGTGTCATCATCTCTGGTCATAATTGAGATCAAATTAATCCTGTTAACTTTGATTTGTATGAGCATTGTGCTGTGCTCTGTTTCAATGAAATATTACATGAGGATTTCAGCCTTCTGAGATTTGGTTGACATCTGTGTTAATTTCTGGTACCACAATTCAACAGGAGTAGATAACTATAATTAAACTAGAAAGAATTTTCTTCATACATTGACCTTTCTTTAATGTAGAAATGTCTACTTTTGTTCTTTTTATACCACATGGTGGCAGCATCCACCTTTCCCACTGGTTTATGTTTCTAAGTTTGAAGTTTGCTTGTCTTTTCATGCTGAAAGACTTAGAATGCTGCATGTGTTGAACAGAGGTGGCTCTCTGAATGAATATACCATTTCCATAATCATGCTTAAAATGAGAATTAATTACTTGGAAAAAAAAATGTCACAAGAAAAAAAAGACTTAGGTTTGTAAATAGAAGTTATTCCTTAGGACTTTCAGATTTCAGATAAGATCACTTACAGTTCTTCCATGTGCACATAAAAATCCAAATCTTAACCTTGTGCACAAAGATGACTATTTTGGATATTTAATGAAACCTGTACTGATAGAAGGTATATGTATGGGGAGACCTAAAAGTATTTATGTTTTGCTTTTGATAAGTTTGGATTTGACCTAGCAACTTCACGAGGGTCACTGTAACAAGGCTGTTTCAGATAATAAAAGTGAGGGTACTTTGGAATTTTAATGTTCTTAGTACACTGAAGTGAATATACCTACATGTTTCTTCCAGTTTACAAAGAAGTGGTTTCAAGGTGCCCTGCTGGAGTGACTTAGTTATTTAAGCTACTTCAATAAGGTCAAGCTTTATTGCAAGGTATTTCATCAGTAGGAAGTAAAGCACAGTTTCATTCAGAATTTTGTTTACACTCTTACACTCTTCTTTTACTGTTTTTGTGGTACTCCAGTCATTCTTTATTTACAGCTACATGAAACGTAGTTACTGAAGTTTCATGACTGTTGCTTAATAATTCGCACTCTCCAAATCCTTCCTCTGGCTTCCTATCCTTTATTCTTTCATTTTTAAGTTTTTTCCAGTGTTTACAGCATTTCTGTTCTCTACGTAGTGTCTGCTCTGGGTTTAAAACTTCTTTAGGGAACTACTATGAGTGATTCAAAATACAGTTGTCACTGCAGTTTAATACAGTATTTTATTTTGATTTTAATTTTCTATATGAGAATAAACAGTTTCCTACAAGAAGAATTTCTTTTTTTCTGGTATTGCACATAATTAAGGCTTCAGCTCAAGAGTTTGAACAGGACTTTTTTTCTCCTCTTTGTGGAACATGGAGAA
This sequence comes from Upupa epops, assembly GCA_013397515.1. Taxonomy (NCBI): domain Eukaryota; kingdom Metazoa; phylum Chordata; class Aves; order Bucerotiformes; family Upupidae; genus Upupa; species Upupa epops. The sequence continues at coordinate 19,836 of VZRI01006785.1, forward strand.
AATCTAAAATACATGCTTATCTCAAATCTTTCCAATAACTATTGATGGCTTGGAGGAGGATTTCATTGGCTTTTCTGGTTGGTTGTGGCTGACAGATTAGTTTTGAATAAGTTTTAAACACATACTTGTTCACCCAGAAGTAAAAGTCATGAGAAATATGAGAAAATTAAGTACAGGTGCACAGGAAGGTCTGTCTAGCTGAAGAACAGAAGAAGTTAGAAGGAAAAATCTATACTTGTCTAATATGTTAAGCCAAATATAGAAAAATCTAAAGTGACATGAATGGTAAGGCAATCATTGCCTAACATCAGCAGTGGTGTTTTGTGACATGATTGCTGTCATCTGATGTCCTTTAATTGATCACAGGAAATGAGCTCTAATTTTGTTCTTGTTTTGGAGTGTAAACATAAGAAATTTAGATTATTTTATCTTCTCTGCCCATGAGCCTTTATGTTCCGCTCTGTGTGAAAGCAAAGCAGCTTCTGTTCTCTGAATGCTGTTATGATGAGACAATATGGATGGTTATTGGTTACATAAAATCAGATCTTCAAACCCACTAAATCTTTTTTGTGATACATGCCGCCATATTCATGTTTTGGTGAGGGGAGGGGGAACAAAAACCAAAACTTGTTATTGTCACAACAGACTTAGCCTGGCACAAAAGTGTGTGCAATAGTGTCTTAGCCAACTGTGTCTCTATACATTGAGCTGTACCAGCTGAATTTTTTGGTAAAAAATTGAATTGTCATTGAAGCTTTGTAGAAACTAATTTTTTAAGACTTGACAAATCCACATTGTTCTTAATCTCTAGGCATTCAGTAAGTCTTGTGTTAGTCAATTTCTGACTTCAGGACATAAAAGACATCTTTTAATGCTCGTCACCTGTATTTGGACAGTAGTTAGAATGAAAATGCATTTTGATTGTTCAGAAGGGGCAGGAGATCCTAAGTCTGTATCAACCTTTCATTCTCATTTCATTCTCAATATGCTGCTAGGAGTTAGCGTTTAATCAAAGACCGCTCAATCTGTAACACAAACACAGTAGTGTGAGGAGCAGCAAACACTGTGTGGAGACTGATTTCTGACATTGGGATATAATCTGATATATACAGCTCGTGTCAAAAGATGTGTGTCACCACTTTGCTCTTAAAGTAGTCACTGTAAGCAGTTCTGCAGTGCTACCACTGCTAATGGCTCTCTCTACACAATTGTGTCTGTGATTTAGACCAGTGTGGTTCCTATGATCTAGGTGCAGCAGTAACAGACTAGGGGGAGGCAGTAGAACTGGTAAAGCGATATTCTTTTGCAGTGCTGACTGATCTGTTACCAAATGTGTAGTACAGACTTGTTCCAGTTCATCTTTTACAGTGCTCAGCACATCAAGTACAAATAACATTGGCGTCACAACCTCTGGAGGTACGGATAGAGAAGTAAATCCAGCTATAGTCCTGCATTACCAGGAGCTTCCCAGAAACAAAACCAGCTCCTGATGTGTGTGTTTCCATGCTGAACATCAGTGTACTATTTTCGGAGTTGTTGGCTTCCAGAGTGGTTGAAACCTTCCCTCAAACAGATGTAATTTACTGCTTGCATGTTTCTCTCAAGGCTGCAAGAGGGTCTGAGAAGGAAATTCTGCTTTTCTTTGTAGCTCTAGAAGATTAATCATTGCTTCTTTACTCTGGCTATAAGTTTTCTTGGCAATGTGTTTCTGGAATACAGTCTTGATGCTGTTTTATCAGGGCTTCCTTTCTTTAGCTATTTTTTTTCTATTAAGTTGCCTTCAGGACTTGAAATCAAATTTATAGTTTAAGAGTTATCTAAAAGATATAGTTAGCCTAAAGACAGAGCTGGATGTATGTAGGACAAAGATCTCTTCAAGACCTTGTCTCTGAATTGGGATTAGTTGCTGTCAGGTTTTGCTAGATGAACCTAACAATTTTCTCAGTAATAATGTTTCCCAGCTGGAGGAAACATTTCTATAGTCTTCAAAAGATGAACTAAGCTATTTCACTAAAAGGATGGGTTGGCACTAAACACATCTGAATGTTGTAAAATTGAGGCCATTGTTACTTCTCCAGAATTGTGTTCCCTAAGATTTCCTCAGAATCTTGCATGTCTGTAATTAAAAACTGCACTCTAGAGCCTTTCCCCAGTGTCCAGTTCTTTCACAGTATTGGTCTTTTGTGTCTCTCTGGAAAGACCAGATGAAGCCTCAGTGAATCACAGGTGAAATATATGCCTTCTTTCCTTAATTATAGTTTATTGATTCAGGGGAAAAGATGCAAATAAAAATATTTTACAAATTACTGTCTTGGGGGAACAGTTTAACTGTTCCAAGGCTCAGGAAAGTTTAAATGTCTATGAAAACTGTCTTATCCAATATCTTTCTACATTCTTTGATATATGGCTGTAACTTTTAGAAATGCCAGCTGTTGTTCAGAAGTACCAAACAGCTTATCTAAGCCTCTAATGCAGTGATCTCAAGGATCCTTTTCACCTGAGAATATTTCACTGAAGATTCTACTCAGCTCAAATCCAGGGAGAAAGAGCTTCGTACTCCTCCTCACTTTGTTTTGCAGTGGAGGCACTTACACCAAAGCTTTTCATTCCTTTCTTGCAGAGCTTCACAGATTTTGGAAGTAGATCAAAATTTTTATGTTTTTCAGTGGCAGATAACACCCTATTTACAGTCCTTGGCACATTACCAATTTCTTATCAACATGCTAGAAGAGATGTCTTATTCATCCATTATGAATAACATCTTCCTGACATTTGGGCAGTTGTATTCAAACAAATAATGTGTTGACCAATAATTTTTGAATGGATACTCTGTAAACAGATTGAAACCAAATGTCATCTTTAAGTAGCAGCAGCTCAACCAGTTGAAAGAACTGGTTTTCACATCACAATAGTATAGAAACTTTATGTTTGCCTAGGGCCTTTAAGTACCTCAGAATATGAACAAAAAGCACTGGCTTGTGAAAGTCATCCTTCAAAGATGAAGGTGTTTTAAATAAGGTTTTTAAAAGCAGGATGACTTTCTTCTGCAGGTTATCCCCAGACAGCATGACAAAGTCATGCTACTTCTGCTTGAGTGGCTTTTCCCTGCATTTTCATTGTTTATCTTCTTATCCCCAGAGGCTTTCTGAAAGATCAGCTAATGCCTACAGTGTATTATTATTATGTGTCACAAACTTTGTTAAGAAGGTATGTTATCCAGGTTTTGTACTTGAAATTTAAATACATGTTCATTTTGGTGGCTGCTGTTCATTCCAGGTAGAGGGTGACAGTGCAGGATAATATAAAACTGAGGTCTGTCTTTAGTTTCTTTACCAGTTTGGGTTTTAAATGGCTCAGATCAGGCAAGTTCAGAACCTTCTTGTGAAACATCTGTCAACCGATGCGTTTGTAAGCTAAGTGGAAGCTGTTCTTGGCAGGGACTGATTCATATGCTCTGTAGAAACCACCTCCACTGGTTAATACTGAGTCTCTTGGACAGCTTTTGTTAACCATTTCTTCAGGTAGCATTTGCTTACCTATCTCACATGGGGCTGGTTGGATGGGTGATTTAACAGCTTCATCTGTGTTGCTCCTGTTGGCAGTAGCACAAATTAGTAAGAAAACCAGTGTGTCTTGATTGGATCATTGTAATCACATTTTATGTTTGTCCTTTGTTTTAAGGATTGGGGTCTTAAGTTATTTATTATTATTATTATTAGTAGTAGTAGTGTTATTTCCAGGACTTCATTTATATCCTTGAAAGTGCTCTGTGTCTTGATCCTCTTAAAAGCCCATTTTTAGCAGGACAACACTGTTCAATAAGACTACCAAGCTGTCTCTTGAAGATAAATTGAAAGATAAAACTTTTTCATTGCAGAGATGATAAAATAATTTCAGAGTATGGAGACATTGTTATAAACTAAATTAACTTAATCACTTGCAAAGCAAGGCTTAATTCTTCCTAAGCACCGGCAGTTTGCTTGTATATCTTTAATATATATTGCTATAGAAATCCAGAGGCTTGTGTATCTGCTACCCAGAGAAATGCATATTATATAAGGATTTTAACTTAGCTAGCACCTTCCTTCCTGTGGTTAAAATACAGCCTTGACACCTAGAAAATTAGGTAGTTGAAAACCAATGACTATGCTTTAGGATTAGTATTTCTACTAGAATTGTCATTAATGTGGAAAAAAAAAAAGAAACAATCTCCTTAAATTATCTGTTTAACAGCTTGATACTTTAGGTGTGTCTTAAGTATAACTTATTTGAAAAACAAAATATCACTTCCCTGTCCTACCCCAGAGCTGTTTTGCTGCTACGTGACATTAACATTCAAAGCCTAGTTTAGATCTCGGGTATCAAAAGGAATTAAGTTTTTGTATATACCTAATTCTTCTGAGAATCGGGGCTTTGCAGTCATTTATGACAAATTTCTCCAGAGATAATCAATTTAATTTTATGTTTACAGTAGTTGTCTTCTAGCAGCTAAATGTGTACTACTGTTAAGAGCTTCAGTAGCCCCCCTCTATGAAGGGCTTAGGAATTCCAGCATGATATTAGCAGCAGAATGGCACAGATATCCTCAGAGGAGTTGTATCCTCATGCTCTATCAATTTGCACTTAAGTTTAAGCGCCATTACCACCATTTCCTGTTGCAAGATGAGTCCTGTTTGCACTGAATGTCAAAGCATTGGCACCTGTAATTTGCATATCTGTAACTTGAGATAACACCATTTTGTGATGCCATCTCTATAAATGGTGTCCTGTTGATTGGTTGATTAATTTAAGAATAAAATGTTAATTTGCTTAAGGTACATCCACTAATTAGGATAAACATCAAATAAGCCATATGTACATGTACACTGGAATGAATACAAAACATGTATTTAAATTACATTCTTGATGATACATCAACTGATTTTCATGAAAACTTTCTCAGTGGTGTGATTTTGTAACTGTGATGTAATGTGATTTTAGTTAAAATTAAAAATAATTGATTAGTGAAATACAGACCAGAAATGTTTTTGTTTATCAAGAGAATAGGTATTGTGTTTCACAGTTCAGAGACCTTTTCTGTAGTGTCTTACAAGTATTTCAGTGTGGGCTTTTTGTTTTTTTCCAGAAAGGCGTTCTGTCTTTTGGTTTATGGTACCTGTGAATTTGATCAGTGTTGTAGCTTTCAATTTATAATCTGGACTATAGCCCTTGTATTCATTCCTCCTTGGAAGCTGTACTTAAGAGTCATCCACTCCATATATGCTGTTGTCCTAAGCTTTTTAGTATTAAAAACTAGCTGGACACAATTGCTTTCCTCTCTTAACTGTATAAAACATACCTTTCAGTTTATTATTCAAAATTATGCACTCATGCAATGTTGCTCACTACAAAATAAATTTAATTTGCAGTGGCCAAATGGTTTAGTAGTTGCATCTTAGGGCATTCAGTTGGTATTTTGTTCACTTACAATGAATGTGTAATTTTGGTATAACCAGATGGAGTTATTGTTTGTCAAGCGTTCATTATCCAGTTTGCCACATATCAACCATAGCAGGAAGAAACAGAACTCTGCAGTATTCTGAGAAACAGAATATGGAAAAAAAAGTGCAGATGCCCAGGGGGTATTCTCAAATTTTTAACAAGCAACTGCAACAGCTGTCTATTGATTTCTTCTGGTACAGGTGGATGAGCATTAGTTTTTTGTTTGCATTTGAGAAGAAATTATGAAATAGTAGAGCATTTTGGACAAGCAAGTAATGTACATTTGTGAAAAGAAATAATTCCTATGCTGAAAAATCTGAGAAATAGAATCTGGATTGGTGATTAAAGTTCAAAAGTCTGATATTCCTGTGGCGAGTGGAAAGGAAGAGTATGATGATGAGGAATTCTGTTCATCTTCAAAAGGAATAACCAATGTTGTAAATGACGGAAGCTTTCTGTGTATTCTCTTGCTTTTGTTGTTCTTTTTCTAATTTTTCTAGTAGTCTTGAAGTAAATGAGGGGGAAGAAGTAGGGAAATTAAAAAATTCTGATAGGCCTCTGAATAAGTGTGTTACCTTTTATTTTTGGTGATAATGTGCTTCAGTATACTCAAGTTACCAGACACAGTTTCTGAATAACTGCCTAAAGCTGTTCATATTTTCACAGAAGTTGCCAAACTTTTTGAACAACCAGTTCTGTTTTCCTCTTCCCTCCCTCTCTTTTCCTCCCTTTTTTCTTTTTTTAAGTAGACTAGCAAATACCTTCACAAGAAAACCTTGAAAATATTGTAAAGGTAGCATGACTTATGCACTCATTGTAATACATTAATAGACCACCAGCTGGTTACTGAGTGTCTTGAAAGTTGTCTGAGGGTTTGTGTGGTGGTCACTGGTCTTGAAAGTTATGTTAGCAGATAACTGTATTAGAAAAATATAGGTAAAATCATCAACTATTTAGAATAATATAAAAATAAGTAGAATATCAATATAAATTTTTACTTTGTGATGTTTGCTTGATTTCCAAATATTGATACAAATTAAAGTACTGCCACTTGAATATTCATAAAAGGTCTCAACAAAATTTAATTGAGGATTACTTGAAGTAAGTATCAGTGTAACTGTAATCATTTCAAAATGTCTTACCTTCTAGAGCTATGAAGATGAGAGGAGGAATCGGTCAGAGCTTGAGGTTAGATGCCAGCGGTTAACACTGGAACTGGCTGATACCAAGCAGATGATTCAGCAAGGTGATTACAGACAAGAGAACTACGATAAAGTAAAAAGGTAGGTTTTCCTGTAGTTAGAATGTTCTACTGACATACAAATTTTGATAGATAAACCTCAATTTTGATTGACTAGTTTTTCATTCTTGGCTTATGCACACCACAGACATTTGTCTTTACTTGAACTGAAATAAAGGGAGCTATTGATGCCAATCATCTGGGAGCAGGTATACTCTTTTTCTCCTAGTTTAAGAGCAATGATTTACCAAGAGGTCTTGTGCTCTACTGCGTGATGACTACACTGTGAATTAAGAGGATAGTATCTTGGGAATTACTGTTACAACCTAAGATACCCTTGTAACCATAAATTTGAAAGGGCTGTTTTAAAAACTCTTAGTCAGAGAATTTTAGGATTAGCTTAGTGAATTGGTTTAACTCCAGGAAATTCCAGTCTCTCTCTTCATTTTTAAAATGCAGTTTTATACATTTCTAGCCTGTGCTTTGCATGCCCATCCTGTAAATAACAATTGCAAAATAGTGAAAATTGACTTTTTATACAGTCATTATACATCATAATGCAGCTGTCAATCAGCTTTTTCATTGTGCTTGCAGAGACAACAAATCTGATCTTTGGCACATTCGTTGGGAAATAGATTAAAAAGGGGGATTATGAATAGAAACATCCTATCAACTCCTTAATTGTTCATACTGAATGTACTCCTGTGCAGTTACTGACACAAATTATTTTGGCACTGGGTCATTTGAAGGAGAGTCTGCCTTCTGGATAACTATTTACTCCTACATGTACTAAAACCTGGAATAGGATGTGAATAGGATGTATTGATGCTATGGTTTGCTTTTCCTGTGCAACTGCAGCTTACTAAGTGGATTGTAATACTGTTCATGTGAATGGCCCCAGTGTTTAGCAGTGTACATTTTAAATAGTCTTGAGTTGAAAAACACATGAAAGAACATGCCAAAGCTATATTTGAGAGAGTGGGTTGTATTCATTTGGGTAGGCAGAGATGAAGGGCTAGGGAGAGCACTGTTGGCCTGATTGCGTGAGGGTATTTGGGAGCATTGCAGGAGTTAATCATTTCCAGCCTGATTTCTGCCTTTAAAAACGCTATGTCAAATCTGGTGTAATACAAGTTATCTTAGTTGTAAAGCTATGCTCTGCTTAGTATAAGACTGGTTAGATTTTTCCCAAAGAGCAGGCTCATACTGGCCCATTCATTTTGCAGTTCTGACAGGGTCAGATAGAGTGGAGACACAGAGCTGCTTCTTTGTGCATATGGAAAAAATATTCTTTTTTCAGGACACAAACATAATTTTTGCAGCTGTGTCAAGTATATTTTAAACATAAGAGAAGTACTACAACCTCCTCTAGTATCAAGGGACTGTGTCCAAGGGAGAGTAGCAACTAAGAGCAAGTATACAGTGATTTCTATTTGCTTAGGAAGATGGAAATGCATTTGCATTACATTTCATCAGACTTCAGCACCTGCAAGAGATTAAAGAGGATGCCATGGGAAAGAGCATTAAAAGCTAAAATAATGAACAGGGGTACTTATTTCTCCTTTTAGCAGTGAACTATGTGTACCCCAAAGTTACACTAAACACTCAAAGGAAGATGAAGTAACTTAGGGTGGGAATTCAGGATTACTGCATTATATTTTAGGATTACTTTTTTAAGTACTTAGAAACAAAATGTTTCATATGAAAAGATACTGCTGCGGGTTTCAATAACTAAAAAAGATAAGATTATCACTGCTCTTTGAGTAGCTGGTTGGAAGAGGTCAGTGGTATGAACTGAAAGAAGGATGAAAGATGACACTGTATGCATCTGATAGTTTCACTTTATTTTCACAGTGAACGTGATGTTTTTGAACATGAATTGTCAGAACTCAGAAGAAAATATGAGGTATTAGAAGCGTCACACAAAGCACAAGCTAAAGAAAGAAATGATTTATCAAAAGAGGTAAATGTAAGGTTCTTAATTTTAGTAGTTGCTTGTTTCTCACCTTGGGAATTTGATTCTTTGTATAATTGATCTGTCAAGGTCACCTGCAGGCTCATGGAATGATTTAAATAATTTATTTTAGAATGTTCCTCAGGAGACCAACTGGTCCAGCCTTAACATGCAGAGCAAGTGTAGGTCAGGCCGGGCAAGTCTTTCGTGGAAATATTTTCCAGTGTTTGTCTACAGTCTTTGCAAGGAAGATTTGGTTAGAGCTAATAAGTATCATTGCAGCTTTTTGTCTGTTGCTTATTCTCCTGTCACTATGCACTTCCAGTAGTCTGGCTCCTCCGATGCATTCTGGTTGGATAGGCAAATATGGTTTTCCTCACCCAGAATTCTCTTTTGAGTGCTGAACGAAAACTTACAACTTTCAGAATAGCTAAGTAATTTTTAACTTCATCTCATGTAGGTGGAATTTTGCAACAAGTTTTTGTGAGGGAGAAGAGGCTGCATTTCTGTATAGAAATCTTTCTAGAAAACATTAGAAGAGATACCAAAATGATTTGCCATCCTGAATTAACTTTTGAACATTATTTTTAATGTCATATAAAAGGGGCATTCCATGAGAATATTGTTCCTGACTTCTACACTGATCCAGATATGAATCAAGTGGAAGTTGACACTTGTGCAATTGAGTAAATAAGACCGGTTATTCCTGAGATAATTCAAGGGAGATTGTGTTCCTTACTGTCTCTGTATAATAGTATTTACAGATAAAATACTCAATAAAGCACTAGGAAAAAAATGTTTCTATTAGAAATATATTTTATGTTGATCTCTTTAATATCAGTCTGAAGACTTAAGCTGTCCAGGCTGTCACTAGTGTTCTGGTATCGTTAGAGGACATCAAATGCAGTTTTGTTATCAGAATATGATGATGGCCAAAAAAAGTACTATCATCTATGTGTAGTCTGTATGCATGAAATACTGCAATGCAGCAGCAACAGTGGCATTTTTTGATTAGCTTTATACTAAATTAGTCTGAGAGGGAATAAAAACAACATTAAAATAAACTGAAATACAACTGAAACTGTATGATTACTTGAAACTCTTGTAAAGTCTGTCATGATTTTGCTGTACTCTGATACAGTATCACAAGCTCTGACTTAGAAGCTCTTACAGTTGTGTTTACACAGTATTTATTTTAGGAGAAGAGAAGCTGTAGTAATCTTTCTTTGTGTATTAATCCATTATGTCTGTTTTTACTGTGGATATCCTTCTAACCTGTTCCTTAGAAAGAGAGAGGACAGTTGTGGAGTTTTTTTTTTGTAAATAGAACGGGCATTTATACCTCACCCTCTGTGATGCTCAGCAAGTGCAGATATAGATACGCATTCTTTTCATGTGTGAGCATTCTTTTTCTCATTCTTTTGACTTGAGTATTCCTCTTAAGTAACCTTTAATCCTTTTCTGTTATTAATTTATCATTCTTAGGATCTTGGCACATGATATTCTCAGGAGGTTAAACAGTAAAACTGTTTAAAGTGATAAAACTGCATATTGCTATTATAAGTGACAGCAGTCACTTCGTATAGTTGGAGGAGGCTACTCTATCTCACATCACTTTCTTCTTGAAACAATAAAGGCGACTGATCCTGAGATTAGGAAGCCTGTTACAGAGACTAGTAACATAGGTGTTTCTACTTTTGTCATCAGTTCAGCCTTATGTAGCAACACCATGCTAAATGAAAGTCAAATTTAGGCATGCACAAGGTTTTTTGTCCTTGTTTGCGGGGCTAGAAATTATGTTGTCCACAACAACATATACTTCAGCTCAAAAACTAGCAGTTTAAACATTCCTTTATGGAGCAATAATCACCTTGATGACCTTAAAGTTTTCACTGTGCTTCTGAGAATGTTGTAGCCACAGAACCACCAAACATCTTTGGTTGAAAGAGACCTTTAAGATCATGAAGTCCAACCTTTGACCCATTGTTGCTGTGCCTTCACTAAACCACATCCTTAGGTCTAGATGTGGCATAAATCCCTCCAGGGATGGTGACTTCACCACCATCCTGGGCAGCCTGTTCCAGTGTTTGATAATCCTTTTGATGAAGAAATTCTTTGTAATCTCCAGCCTAAAGCTCCTTGGTGCATCTTGCTACAATTTCTTCCAGTCCCATCACTTGCCACCAGGCAGATGAGGCTGTCTTTCTCCCCAGTCCAACCTCCTTTCAGGTAGTTGTTAAGACAAATAAGCTCTCTAGCTGTACAGTGAAAGTACAATGAAAGACTGCATAATAGCTGGTATAATGACAGTTGGTAGCAGGACTTGATGTCAGTACTACTATTCAGTACTACCACTTTTCAGTACTATTTAGGTATTAAGGTAGATTAAGGGGTGCTTCACCTCTTTTTCAGATGCCGACTACTAGAATGATGAAAACTCATGATTGTATTCAAGCTTTTTTTTCAGCATGGAGCTTAACTAGCTTCTGTTAAAACTAAGTGTAAATACAGCTATTTTGGTTAAGGTTGTCTCGCAAAAGAGAGAATGGAATCACAAGTACATGTATGTAGGTTAAAAACTTAGCTTGAGGTTCACGTTGTGTTCTTTTAAATATCTTTTATAGCTGGTAAGCATACAACAGTCCCTCAACTTGTTGCAAAAAGATAAAGATTATCTTAATCGCCAGAACATGGAGCTTAGTGTTCGCTGTGCACATGAAGAAGATCGTCTTGAAAGACTTCAGATTCAGCTAGAGGATACCAAAAAAGCTAGGGAAGAAATGTATGAAAAATATGTTACATCCAGGTAAGTTATTGCATGTTCACTTCTTCTAGTAGACTATTTAACTGGTTTTCCTCGTTTCTTGCACAAGTGCCATTTAACAGGAAATAATTCTCCCTTTCACAAAGCTAGTCCAGGATATCTGACAAGAAACAGAACACTTCTGATAGGTCTCAGTCTATAACAGGAAATTTATTTTAAACCTTTGACCATAGTAGTGAAGATGTCCACATAAAAAGTTTATGGAAACTATTCTCTTGTGTGTATATAGGAACTTACAGAGGTAAATTAATTATGAAGAAGAGAAAAACTCTGTAAAGTGCATATGTTACATATCCCCTCCTCCCTTGTGCCAAATTATTAAAAACAGGAATATATATTTGGAAGACAATCTATACCATTATTGCAGAATAAAATATATTTCATTTTCGCAGGTGTTTGAAGTAGGACATAGTACATTTTGTATCAGCTCTTAAAGCTAATCAGTGTTTCATATCTCAGGTTTCAGTACAGATCCTTATGCTATTAGAATTTGTAATAGATACTAGGGCTAGGAAGAAGCTCGTTGAAGCCTGCAGCCTGAAGAAGACAAAGTAACTTGATAAGGGAAAACATTTTTAATTACTATGCAAGCAAAAGACTGTAACAGGAGACCAAGAATAGAAATGGCTTCATCTGGTGTTTATGAATAAAAGGCATTGGCTGGGCAGTCAAGCCATATACTCAGAATGTGTCTTTACTGTACCACTTGTGTATTTTAATCATCATTACAATAATTGTCACTTTTAACTACTCTGGTGATACTACTATGTGTTCAAGACACTTCCATATTCTTTTTATTTATTAGTGAACCTTTCTGACTTAACTGTGTTGTCATGGGAGGGAATGAATCATTTCTGCAATGATAGAAAATGGTTTCTGCAAGTAATAATGGCAACAGTCAATTGTCCAAGTACTAAGAAAATGGTAATGCTTGTTGAGTCTATGTAACAATTGTACCCTGAGGTCCTAATCATCAGCATTCTTTTTATTCTACATATATTTAGCCATATGACACATAATGAACATAAGTTTCTTATGGGGATCTCACATTTCAGTAAAGTGTGGGGTTTTATGGGGGGGAGGGGATCGTTGGTTTGTTTTATAAACTTCATAAAGTATTTTGCTGTAGTGTGTTGCAATTGAAATGGAAAGGAGATAGATTTACTTTTACCTTGAAGGGTCAACTGAAATTCATTGTCTCAATAAAAACGAAATGGGAAAACCTGGACAGCAAGCATGCTGACACTTAAATATTTTGGGGCTTTTAGTTACTGTAAAGTAGTTTTTGGCCAGCTCAAGTACTGATCTCTACAAATTATGGACTATCACATGATTTGAAGAATCTAAAACTTCTTACATTTCTAAATGCACATATCTTCATAAACATGCTTTCATTTCAAAACCTGTAATTTTTACCAGATGCTTCCTTGCTGATTGAATATTGCTGATTGTTCTTGAACATTAACTAGATGAAAAATATTAACATTCATTAGGTGTTTTTTTTCATTTCATATATAATCTTCAATGTTTCTTGTGATGTTTTGTGCCCGTGAGTTGCCAATACAACGGAGTCATCTTGTAGCATGGCATTATTGTAAACAATTTTTAAATGGATAACGAATATAAACACTTATGTAGAGCCTGATAACTTCTTGAAGAGTGTTAACCATAGTGTTATGCTATTTATCAATGTCAATTACTTTAAAAAAATTAAACACTATGTGGAAAGCCTTAATGTGCAATTAAATATCATTTATTCCTGATTGATTTTCACTCCATTTGCCTAACAACATAAGCTAGTACATTTTTCAAGCAATTTGTGAGCAAAATGGGTAAGAATGTAAAATAAAATGTCAAGTCAGATTGTTCTTAGCCCTACTTGTACAGCTGTACATGAAGATACTTTGACCAATAGAATTGATTTTAAATTCTCACATTGTATATTTGCTTATTTGTAGAGACCATTATAAAACAGAATATGAAAAGAGACTTCATGATGAGTTAGAACAACTAAGGATGAAAACAAACCAAGAAATCGAGCAACTAAGAAGCACTTCAAAAGAGATGTACGAACGTGAAAACAGGTAAGATGCAGGGAAAAGAAAACAGGTAAGATTAGGATAAAAATGACAAAGTACTGTTCTGTGCTTAGGTACACAACTTGAGTGCCCACTTGTCATAGAGTCATAGAATCATTAGGAATCAGAAGGGACCTTGAAAGATCAATCCCCCTGCCACAGCAGGATCACATAGACCAAGTTGCATGGGAGCATATCAGGCGGGTCTTGGACATCTCCAGAGAAGGAGACTCCACAACCTGCCTGGACAGCCTGTTCTAATGTTCCTTTACCCTCACTGTGAAGAAGTTTCTACTGATATTTATATGGAGCCTCCTATGTTCCAGCTTGCACCCATTGCACCTCAGTAGAAGGAAGACACTGAGAGGTTGGAGTGTATCCAAGGAAGGGCAACAAGGTTAGCAAAGTATCTGGAGATCATCAACCATGTGAGGAGCAGCTGAGGGAGCTGGGGCTATTTAGTCTGAAGGAGCCAAGGAGCCTGAGGGAACACCTTATCGCTGTCTACAACTTCCTGAGAAGAGGTTATAGAGAAGTGAGTGTTGGTCTGTTTTCACTAGTAGCAAGCTATAGGACAAGAGGAAATGACCAAGTTGCATCAGGGGAAGTTTAGGTTAGACATCAGAAAAATGTCATCGGGCATTGAAACAGACTGCTCAGGGAGCAGTCTGGCTCAGGGATGCTGATTGTATCAGCATCCACGGATGTGTTTTAGAGTCCTGTACATAGGTAGCTTAAGGACACTGTTTAGTGGTGGGCCTGGTGGTAGGGTTAGGTTATTGGTTGGACTCTGTTGTCTTAAAGGTCCTTTCCATCTGAATGATTCAGTTATAGTCTTCCTTGACTGTTTTTTTGAGAGATGTTCAAAGTGTGAGAGTTTAATTTCAATTATGAAACCAGTAATACTTGTCCAGTAAATATATGGTGTTTATCTGCCATTAAGTGATAGACATTCAACATTACTAATGGAAATTATTAAAATTCATGATTTAGACAACATGATAGCTAATTCTGTCGCATTAATTAATGCAAAATATGTTGGTTTACTTTACATGGGCTATCTTGAAACTGTGCCTGTAAACCACAAGAGGAGATGTATGGATGCAGAAAGTAAAGTAAAAAAAATGAAGGGAAGTAGTAAGACTGAAGCTTTACTAAAATAGATCTATGTCAGATTGTTTACAGCATTGTGGTTGAAATAAGTATCCCTTTCCTGTAAATTATTATAAAATCCTGTTTTGAAGAAGATCCTAGTCCACCAAAGACTTGCATACTGAATTTTGTATGTGTCGTGTTGAATTCCATGGAATTACATGAAGATTTAGGCACACACACGAGCCTTCAGAAATCTAAGGATTTGGACTTCTGGCACTGAATTATTTTTTTTTTAGATAGCTTTTCATAGAATTACAGAATGGTAGAATTTTTTTTTTTTTACCTCTGGAGATCATCTAGTCCAGCCTCCCTGCCAGAACCCCATTTATTCCTTTAAAATTGAAGGAATGATTAATAATTCATTATAATTTCATTGTAGATGTCATGAAAGTGTCTGTGTGGAGAAGGAAATTACTGTAGTTAAAAGAAATTTGTGGCATTAGCATCTGTTCCTCTAATATGTAGCTTTGTTAGTGCTCGGAAAACTGAAAAAAGAACATGACTCCTGCTGCCCATCTTCCAGTCAACGAAAAGAACTGAAAGGTTCAAATTAAAAAAAACTTACCTCATCGTGTAGTTTTTGCTAGTTGGAGTAAAATATACACACAGACACACACACACATACACCCCCGCAATACATCCATTCACATAGCTTCCTGTGTGCAAATCTATTTTGAATTATAGAGTATGAATTCAAACTTCCACTCTTCATGGGAATTTGAAAAGGATCTGTATATCATTGAGAAAGCTACTGAACGATACTTCATTTGTGTCTGGATCTAATTTTTGGTAGTTGCGTTGTTCATTTTGAAATAATTACTTCTGAAATGTAAATCCCTTAGATTTGACTTGCATACTTCACAGAAAAAAGATTTTTAGCATATGCTCTTTTTGTAAAATACTAAAATATTCTACCGTAAGACAGTGTTTTCCAGTCTGAGGTGCCCCTCAGTGGCGAGACAAACAAAATCCCAAATTGTGAGCAAAGCAGTTTGCAGTGTATTTGTGTGATGTGGTAAGATGTTGATTTGTGACCGAAAATAAAGCTAAGAAGCTGGTTTTATCCTCAGGCTCAAAGCATAGAATTGTATTACAGTTAAGCTAATCTAATATTCAGTAGCTCTTGCTTCTAACCACTTAGACAAGTCTAATGGGCCTCATGTTTCCCTTGAATTTGTTTGTACTTTACACTTGGTTGAGTCAGTTTAAGAAGCTAAAATGGGGATGGGGGAAACACCCAATAAGAAGGTGATGCTTTCATTCTTAATTTGTTTGGGATCTGTTTCACTTGTTTGATTGCTTTAAGCATTGGGTATTAGCAAGCATGAGTGAGTTCACATGGCATTTAAGTGCCTGCATGAGGTTTGACTTTGGAGTAGCTGTAGTCTGTTCCTACAGATCAAACACAATTTAGTAGCTTTGAGCATATTAGCTGTTCTTCCTGAACACATCTTCTGATTTGGTTCAATCTGACTGGATTCCATTTAGTGCGCTCTAGAAGAGGCTGTGAACTTAACTGCAATAAACAGGAGTTGCTGAGAGTTTTATTTCCAAAGCTAATACAAATACTGTTGTGTTTCTGCTTCCTTTCTGCTTTCCCACCTTTTTCTTTTCCCATACCTGTTCCTGAATCTGTAGGTAGTGTTCCTGTCCTATTTTAGAAGGGTACTTTCATTTCTATGATAGGCTTGCTAGATAACCTGCTGGTCCATACAGCCGGTGTGTGCAGCCATCAGATAGGTGCTTTATCTCTTCTGGAACTGCTGTCACACAATCTAAAAGTGGGCAACATCACTGGTATGTTTCCTACCTCTGTAGAGAATATTTCAACAGAAGTTACATCACATCTGTTGGTTGAGTAGTACCTTGTATCCTTTTTCCTGCTGCTGCATTTTCAATCGATCAGTTGTTCAGTTAAGCATAATAGTTTATTTTCTAAAGTAGGTGCTGTGTATCTCTTACTATTTAAATTTGTTCCCTCTTCCATTACTGTAATCTTAAGGACACAACATTGCACTACTATTCTGAGACATAATACGCTTGATCTTAATGCTGTTAAAAAAAATCATTGTGATGGTCTTTTTCAAGTGTGAGTCAGTTTTGAAAAAGATTTACTCTCAAGGTTAGCCCCTGAGTTTTGTTTCTAATCTCTGTAGGCTACTAACTCAATTCTTTAAGAAAATTATCTTTCTCGACTAGATAACTCTTACATAATTCAGATATCAGTTCTTCCTAAGTCACTATTTCCTATGAATATTATAGAATCATAGTTAATGACTCTGCAAGATCATCCAGTCCAACTATCAACCCAACCCCACCATGCCAACTATACTCTGTTCCTTAGGGTCACATCTACACATTTTTTGAACACCCCCATGGATGATGACTTTGCCACCTCCCTGGACAGCCTGTTGCAATACTTGACCAAAACATTCCTATGGGAGAGTAGTGAAGAAACAACTTCATTGTTGAGAGCTTGGTTGCACCTACCTAACAGTTCAGTTTAAATAAAGAGTGTTGTTTGGAAGTGCCATGCTCTGCCTGCTCTCTGCCTGCCGTGTTTTTGCTTTTGCTTGCCTTATAGTTTGTGCTTGGCTTTGTGGTATTGTCCTCGCATTTCTGTCGTATGAGCAGGATTCCTTGTAGATGAATTGAAGGTTTCTAAGATCATTGGATGTATTCCAAATGCAAGTGTCTGGACTTCAACAACTACTTCTACCTGGTGAAGTGGCTGTCAATTGTCAGTGTTTTCAGAGTTTCAGAACTGAATTTTTTTTTTTTGCTGGTCTGTATGAAAATAATGTCAAGTAAAGCCTCTGTAACGAATAGACAGAGAGACTTGAAGAACATACTACTGAAGTTAAGGATAGTTGACAGTAATTTATGAAGCAAAACAGACTTTTTCCTATCAGATTGTTTACAATAACTTTTGTTTCTTTCAGAAACTTGAGAGAAGCAAGAGATAATGCTATTGCTGAAAAAGAAAGAGCAGTTGTTGCTGAAAAGGATGCTTTAAGAAAATATGATCAACTCTTAGAACAGTAAGTCTCTGTTAAAATGCATGTAACAAAAACCTGAAGGTATGACTAATATTTAGGTAGGAAGAATGATTTTTTTTTTGGCTCTCTGCTTATAAGGAATAAATTGAATTGCAGACATTCTGTTTAAATGAAGTTACAGTAGACAATTGTTTTTCTGTTACATTGCAGAAACAATATGGAAGTTTGATTCTTTTACAATCCTGTAAAGACAAGCAAACATAATGAGAATGTGGATTTCATACTGTACAGTAACAGTAGTCAAACTCTCAACCTATTTGGTAGCATTTTCTTTAGTTGGAAACATAAAATTTATTTCAATGGATAGCTTTTGTAAAGTATGAATGAAGAGCAGTAGTCCTGAACTGCTGTGCTCGCTATATGCTTTTCTTCTCTTTTCAGTCTTACATATTCTGTGTATAAAATAGTGTCTATACAAGTGTCAAATTCTATTCACATGGAGAAGTTAACTGAATTTCTGTCTCTTTACAAATAGTCTTACTACCCTGTTCTGCAGCACATCATCTTTACTTCTAAATTTAGAATATTAGCTAAATAATGAGAGAAATTAAAACTATGAACAAAAAACCAAAGTTACTCAGGATAATTTGTCCTATGTCCTTAGCTTTGAACTTGATTCATTGTTTAATCCAAATCTTTTTTTGCTGAAGCAAAAATATCCATTAACCAAGTGTGCTACATAATAATAATAATAGATGAGAACATTTTTGTTTGGGATTGTTTTTAATTACCATCAGTTTTACATTAAAATTCTGTTAAGGATAGACACAAATTAATTAGCAATTTTAATTTTGATGTATGCCTCCTCAACTGTAAGGGTGACATTACTGAAGCATTGCCTAAGGAATGAGAAAATGTCTTGCTCACTAGTGCTGTAAAAAAACCCCCTGTGCATTCTAGAGTAAAAGAGATGGATCAGAGGCCTTGGTATCTGCACAGAGTTTCAGGAGTTTGACTTCAGATGAATTCTCTTTAAGACTAGATATGCCCCAGGGTGCTGAATTCCTTTTAGTGGTTAGAATGCACTGTAGGAGTTGTAGGATTCTCAAAAAGGAATTCAGATAGCAGACTCTAAGCAGTGATGGCTCCACAATGCAAAGAAAAAACGTGGAAACAAAGCTGGTTAAGTGAGGACAATGAGGAAACTTGATTCAAAACTCATCTGAGTCAGGGTGAAATGCTAATGTGAGTCAAACCTGGGACTCCTACCTCTGACTATGACAGACTGTGACATGTGGGGAGCTCTTCTCGTAAATAGGTCAGGCATATATTCTTGCTGTATTTCCTTTAAGATTGGAGAAAATACTGCTGTATTCTCTCTCATGTAATTATACAATTGATTTTTGAGGCAGTTTTACTAAAATCAGAAACATAGTAAGATTTTAAAATGCAAGTTCTAGAGTTTGTTGTCATGTTGTTTGGTGCACATTCATGCTTCCATCCTTCTGTAGTTTTTTCTAATGATAAGCTCTGCAGTTAGGTAGAAGTCTCCTTTACTACTGGTTTTTGAAGTTCAAAGAACTTATTATTCCTACCTGTTAGAGAAACCTTTTCTGCTTGGAAAGATTAAAGAAAAGAAGTGTGGGTTTAAAGTATCTCTCTTTAAAACTACCTCACTTCAAACCACAGTACAGGTTTCAAGGCTGCAATGTTTTCCACATTCCAAATCATCTGCCTAAGTGAACTGCAAAGTAGCAAACTAACACGAGGATGCCATGCAATAAATGCCTTAACTTAGAAGAGCCAGAATTCTGAATTTACCGTGGACTGACATGCCACTGACTTTGTTCTGTGGAACAGATTGATTCTCTGATAGCAGCAGAAACTCATAGAATAAAAAAGTAGTACCTGTGTTGTCCAGTTGTATATTTAAGTGATTATAACAGCTAGTTCTACTAAAGTGAAAACAAGGTGACTCATCGTTGTTACCAGTGGTATCATAATCTGTATAAACAAACAAGTTTGAAAACTGCAGGAGTATGTGGAATGTAGACTGGCCTGAATAGTGGTTAAATAAAGCCTCTGGCAAATCTTGTGATCAGAAGTGTAACTAATACCCAATTTTCTAGTCAAGTGCAGTTATTTTCATTTTTCTTACTTATGTTTGTGATAGCTTGTTGTGATCAGTTGTTTACAAATGTTTACAAATAATGAAGCAGTGATACTCATGAAAGAGTTATACAGAGAAACAATCATGCTTGTTGCAACCTCAAAGTAGATCACAGTGAAGTCAAGATACGAGTTTTGTTGATGCTAGTTGCTAACATACAGCTGTAAATTCTGTGTGGAAAAGCCACATTTGATTGAAAACTTGATTAAAAAATGGAATGAAAAAAACTTGATTTGATATTTTTGATTAAACTGTCATCAGTGTCATACATGTTCAGAGAAAATGACCAAATAGAAGCATTTTACCTTTATTTTAATTGACGGAAATGAGACTAAGATGTTTTTCTAATTTTAAAGCTGTATTGCCTCAACTGAAAGTGTCTAGAGGTTGAATGTAGAGAGTAACTATATATTAGCTACATGATCTACTTCATAGTAAAGTTTAGATACTAAATATATTCTCTGTTTTCATTCTCTTGAGTATTCCTTGAGTGTCATTTTCAGTCTGCAGTCTGTTAATTTGTTACTCCTTCTTGCTGAAAAATTTCAACCCAACAAAAAAAATGGTAGCAAAAAGTAGAACAAATGCACACTGCTTTCCTATTCTTCTTTTCCCACTGGTGAAATTTGCTAGTTTCACATAAGGTGCAAAATCAAACTGAAAATGGTTCCTTTGTTCGAAGGTCTAATAAGGGGTGAACTCACAGAATTGCATTTTACTTCAGTGGATGCCTGGAAGAGCCATGTCTTGCCTTTCATTTGTTCACTTCCTTTAAACCTTAAAGACTATAATGTCTTTTTTCAGGACAGTATGGCTGGCTCAATTCAATCAATGGAAACTGGTTTTAAAATTCCAGAAATACAGGAAATACAGGGGAAAACCATGGATGGATAATCTATTTCTCCCGCTGACAAAAAAACCCTGTACTCAG
This sequence comes from Upupa epops, assembly GCA_013397515.1. Lineage (NCBI taxonomy): Eukaryota > Metazoa > Chordata > Aves > Bucerotiformes > Upupidae > Upupa > Upupa epops. The sequence goes on from VZRI01006785.1 coordinate 40,668, forward strand.
TTACATTGAGTGCTGCTCAGGATGATTTTTCCTTTTTCTGTCTTTGTACTGTTAAAGTGAGGAGTATAGAAAAATGAAGAGAAACCAAGTAGGTGTGCAGTGAACAGAAAAAGAATGTGCAAGAAAATTGTCCTATGACAATACTAGGGCTGAATTCCTTTTTGTTCCATCTTTGCAGTGATCTCTGTCTGTAAGAAAACAGTTTCATAACAGCTAACAGTAGGTTTTAATTCTCTGTGAGGTAAAAGGATGTTTTAGAGTATGTACTTAACTGAATACACACAGATTCCAAAAAAGTGTTTTTAAACAATGTTTTATAGTTATGTTGAGTAAAGTCAGGATGATGGCTAGAAAAAATAGTTTAGAGCCTTACAATTGTTCTATAAAAATTTCAAAGGATTATTGTTTAAACATTTCTCAGTTGCTCAGAACATTTCTCAGAACAAATTAAGTGAGACTAGCGCTGTCTGACTTCAGTCATCTGTCTTAAACTTTGTAGATCATGAAGAAAGGTAATCAATCCTGTTTTTAAAATGAGTATTTTAACTAGATGAAGTTAAGATCCTTGTATCTTACTAATTGCAGGCAAGCCTGTAGACTATATTAGATCAGAAGATAATTGGATACATTCACTGAATAAATAGGTATTCCTTGAATTTAGAATCTCTGCTGAGTATGCAGGGTTAGACTAGCATTAATTAATGTTAGTATTTGCCCCTTCTGCTAACATTTTTTTATAATCTGGATGTTGCAGACTGCATTGACAGGACTGCATACTTATAATTGTTTTGTACGTTTGCCTTACTGTTAATATTTAAATAAGGGCCTATTATCCCTTCAAAGATATTTTATAAATTAATTATTAAACAATTAATAAAAAGTTAAAACTTCTGGCCAAAATAATACTTTCGACAAAGGTTCTATAACCCTATTCTAAAAACTTTTCTTGTGGCCTTTCATTCCCTGGACATGACTGTGGTGTTTCCATAAGTGATTTGTAGAAAATTACTGTTGCTTTAAATCTTCAGTTTCAGTTAACTTTGTGTTTTCTACAATATTTTTGGTGATGGTATAATGTGTATGTGTAATTTTGATTACACTTAGTAAGGGCCAAGGCCCTCACTGTCATTGTTATACTTAGTCTAGATTTCAGCCCTAACCTAACCTAACAGCTACATGTTTCTCATAGAAACTACATGAGAAAGTACAAAGTGTAGCTAAGAGTACCATTCAATAAATATCATGTAAATTGCAGAAAGACACCCTCTTTAAAGTGTAGAATCAATGCCAAATAGACAGTAAAAAGACTAGGAGTGATAGTAAAATGGAGAAGCAGAGAAAAGTCCATTTCTCAGGTGACTGACTCTAGTTTGCTTCCGAGCTATAGAAGCAGCACTGAAACCTGTAACAGCAAAAATTCTGTGCATCCTATATTTCTACTGAAATTACCAGGGAGGCTCCTCCTGGATATTTTTATTTGGAGTTTACATCTTATTGGATGCTTCTAAGCAGCATTTTAAGAAAGAGAAAAACCTAAGAAACAGATTTGATTAGATGAGTAGTAGTAGTGTTAAGAAGACTGCTTGCTAGGCGACACCTAATTGTTTATTAATGAGGATCTCTGAATTTTGCATTCTTTAGCTAAAATAGTGCTCTTCCAGGATGAAAGCATTAAGCTCTGTAACCAGATGTTGTAAAATTATCAATATTGCAACTAACAGGAACCAGTAAGCTTAGTCTGATGGCCAACTTCTCTGAGCTTCATCTGGAACACAGGCTTTATTCTCTTACTGCGCAGGGAATGTTCAATGATTATGTTTATAGCTTTAAAAATCTTTTTATTTTGGTTCTTCTTGCCCCTATTATTTCCAAATAAATAATTCTCAGAAAGTATTTTAGCCTCTGAAGGACACTTTGGGAAGGTTATAGTATCACAAAGATTTTTCTTAAGTTCTGATGTCCTTATTTTAACAACTCATTTCCTGCTAGCCAAAATTCCTTAATCTGAAAACATTAGTAAAGGCAAAACATTAAAATTCTGTGATGGCCTTTATTATGCTCAATACCTGAGAAACTATTTAACTGTTTAAGTCTTTAGGTTTTTTATTATCCCATTGAAGATGTATCAGTGCCTTTTGAGAATCACTTTGAAAGCAGTTATTAATTCCTTCAAGGAAGAGTACTGCTGCAGTTTCTTGAATTATAGGCTTGAAATTTCCACTGCAGTCCATGATTTTGCTATGCTTTTCAGTACCCCTCATATGTACACATTTTTGTGATTCACTTCACGTAGGTTCTCATTAATGATAAGTACTAATGGTTATGAGCAAATAGAGATCCTATGGAACTCCTGAGTTCTGTTAAATTTCATGTGGGTTCAAAAGGAGACTGAAAAAGCTCAGAGATAAATTTAAGGATTATTTAACGAGTAGAACTCACATCCAATTCAGTAAATCCTTGAGCTACAAATAATTGAACACTAGTGGCACAGAATTAGAGAGAAAAACAATTCAGCAAAAAACTTTCTTGATTTCTCAAAACATACACACTTTTGGCTACAGTTTGAGACAGGATGATCGAGGTACATGGGCTTGTTGTCTAATACACTACAGCTATTCAGTATAGAACAGTACACAGCTAAAAACCATTGGAAACTGCTCAGCCTCTTACTGCTTTGTGTCCCTTTGAAAACTTAAGGCTGCGTATAATGACAAGATAAAATCTAAAGCATTTACCTGTAGATGAAATTACCATGATGTTTTACATTTTTTTTTTTTTTAAAAACTGTTCCATATGTCAGGATATCTGTGTAAATAATATTTATTTCTGGAACATTTCTAACCATCTGAGCTTGAAGGATGAATTCTGTGTGTAAAAGCTCCAGCAGCATTGACTGTAAACACATCCAGTGACTTATTTGCACATCTACCAAAACTGTGTATTATAATGCCTATTCCAAAGCCAAGTTCTTCAGACCAGGGATATTGTATTTTCTCTATGGCTGTACAAAAAATGTTATATTCAAATGGTGGCTGTTTATATAATGTTGTGTTTCAGACTAATTAAATTGGGAATATTTTCTTTTAATGGTAATGGTCTTCTGGAATTCCATTCTGACTGCAGTTACATTCAGATTACCCTCTTGAAAGGGATGCGTAGCTTTCCTCATATGTGGATAACAAACTGTTGAACAGTCTGTGCAAATAAGTATTCCTGTGGTTTGAGAAGGAAGTGACTGCTTTGCAATCCTAGGGACCTCATAGGAAACTCTGAAAGGTTCATCATGAAGACTAACAGCTTTCAGCTGAGTTTTGGCCAGCTTTTATTTTGCAGAAATGCATTAACAAGTGTTGAAAAATGTTGAGTGTAACTGGAAGCCTTGACTCTACTGCTGTCTGCCTGGTCCTCACTTGTGTGGTTGTCATACCTGTTTCTCATAACTAATTTTAATGCATCAGGAAAATGGTAGCATATTGTTGCAGTCCTGAGGGTAGGTTTTCCATTTGTAAGTGAAGGAATATGAGAAAATGATGGGCCATCATTCCTTCACAAATGTTCACGAGGCATCAGTGAGCCAAGGTATTTTCAGGCTGTAAGCCACAAAGAAATGATTGCCTTGGGCATTAATGTATCTAGCGTTGAAAGTACCTAAATAACCTTCACTGTATTGAGGACTTCTCAAAAGAGAGTCACATATGATATTTACACATAGTGCTCACAATTGATAAAACCACCCTTCGCAACTGATGGAACAACCACACAAGTCCTTGGCAGCCTGTTTGATGCATTATCTTTTCACCAGATTAACTTGTCTGGTGACTGATGCTTCAATGAGGAGTGAATGTGAAGACCAGTATTGGAGGATGGAGTCCCCTTTTTCTATGGTTTTGTTTCTAGGTAAGATTTCCTCGGTAATATATCCCAGACTTTGTCAAGGCTAGCTCAGAGTTGTTTACATCCAGAGAGACCAGGAAGATTTTTCAAACTACCGGCCTTCAGTACTGAAGTGTTGCATCACATATTGGATAGTGGGAAGGTCACTCAGTGCAAAGCTATTTAGATAATTTTTACAGCTGTTTGTGTTTCTAGCTAAATTATCAAAAGGCACAATTGTATCTACTTATATAACTATCTGGGCAATGTTGGAAGAACATTCTGTCAAACCGGCAAAATGAACATGCAATTAATGTTCATAGTTAACCAGAGTTCAAGAGCTTGCTAAGGAATACCTTGATCCTGGATAGCTGTAGGGTGGTAATGTGACATGCTAGCAGCATTTCTACCAAATGGGATTTAGCCATAGTGATGCTTGAATTAGGGGGGGGCACCAAAAGGGTGGTACTGCTTTGAGTTATTTATGATGTCAGTATGAGTATTATATAGCTATGAAATGGTTTTACATTTAAAAAATTACTTACAGACCTTTAGCATGGCCAAAGTGCAACAGGAACATTTCTTCTGGATGGTCCTCTGAGGGAAGCACCGCATGAAAGTAGATATGCTGGACTGCTGCTGATGGTAGCTGGTAATGATTAGTGAGAGGATATTTAATTCTGTGGTAGGAGGAGTATGGTGAGAGGCTGTAAGGACAATGTAGGAACTGAAGAAACCCAACACAGATGAACTAGAAGGGAACATGTGAAAGGGCAAATCTAGGGGCTTTACTACAGACAATAATGGGCTTCTGTAGTTCTTACCACTAGGTAGAATTGACAAAGATGTTTCTCAAGTGAACATATACTGCTCAACCCCTCTTTATAAGCCCTGTTTATTAGCAGGTTCTTGTGCTTGAAAGGAAACAAATGTTGATAACTGAAGTTGCACAGATGACTCCACAAACTCCTTTCATCATGGAGAGGGTAGGAAGTGTGCATGTCCCTTATAGGTATTTCAGAAACGCTTTTAGGGTTATTAATCTAATATTCACATAGGTAGTGTTACTTGAGAAACTCAGAGAAGGAACAACTTCCCCCAAGTGACAGTTTAGTTGTAGAAACAATTGTTTTCAATGAAATAAAAAATATAACAATAAAAAATATCACTTAGGTTCTTTTGAGATGAAGCTTTGGCATTACGTAAAATGTTTATACCTCTCATTTAGTCTTTTCCTAAAACGTTGGATTTCATAATATAAACTGTAAAGGTACATACTTGCTCTGACAAGCCTGTTTGTCTCTCTTCTAAAATTGGAATACTGAATATATTGTCAAATGGCTGCAATTCTTGGCTGATATTTTAACATAAATACTACTGCATGTGTATGTACATAATCCAGTTTCATCTTTGATGTGGAATTTGTCATCTGGAATTGTTTTCATGGATATTCTAATTGTTTCATGGAAAGTGCTTGTTGCCATGAGTGAACAGATATGCAAGTGCACTGATTGATCTGATTCATCCCTTCTGAAATTTTGCTTAACTTTTGCTCTAAGTTCTCTGAAAACTTAACCTTGTCCTTCCCAGAAGTATAATCTCGATCATAAGTTTCAAGATGCTTCAAGAAGTCACATCTTTCCATTTTATCTTGGATACATTGCTGCAGTCATTAGGATGGGTTGTGGATTGTAGGGGAAGAATTTGTCCCATTAAAAACCCTATGGAAAGGGGAGAATATTTTGTCTGTGCACAATGGGACTTACAGTAGATGAAAGGAATTAGAATCATGGAAATGCTTAGGTTTGAAGGGACCTTAGAGATCATCTAATTCCAACCTCCCTGCAGTGGGCGACACCTTCCACTTGACATGGTTGCCCAAAGTCCCATCCAACCTGGCTTCAAGGCTTCCAGGGAGGGGGGGCATTCACAACCTCCCTGGGCAACCTGGTTAGAAACTCTAGTCCTTCTCTCATCTTCATATGCTTTTCACTTCAGATAGTTAACTGACTCGTGAATCTCTGATTATACGTGATACAGACTGTTTCCCATTAGAGGATGACCATGGTATGACTCGGTGTGAATCTAAGTTCTGTGGCCCTGTAAAGTTCCCAGAATTAGGTGATATCTTGATTGATGCCTTGATTCCATGCATTTTAGACCTAAAATTATGTGAGGAAATAGTGTATCTTGTTTGTCTATTTTGTTTTCATAGTGTACTGTTTAGAAGCTAGTGGGGCTGTTTTGTTTTGGTTTTTTTTGTATTTTAGATTTCTCTCTTGTGACACTCTGTTCCCAGTCACAAGTTGTGAAATCTGTGTCTAATTTTTATGTTATGTCAAAGTTTTCAGAGTACTCGTATGCATAGACAAATGGGGTGCATTTCAGGTTTATTTTCTCAGCATCAGATGAATGCCTCTTTTCAAAGAAAAAAATAACTTTTTAAAGGAGTGTATTTGCTGCAAGGCACTTGCGTTATTAAAGTGTGTGGATGAACAGAAAGTAGTTGTTCTCTGGATTTTTCTTTGTAAAGTAACCAATTCCTTTTGTCCTTCATGTCAAATGTTTATCCTTTTATGTAGAACTCTATTAAACCATTTTAGTTTATCCATTAGGGTTAGCAAAAATAATGTCAATCAGTTTTTATTGCTAAATTGATAACTTTTGGCAAGATTATTTGTGAATAATTTTTGAAGATTTTTTTACATTTATTTTTATAAGTCTCTTTTGTTATGCCAGCTGTCTAAATCTTTTCATAAACTTCAGTTAAAAGAAACATATTTTCCATGATTATTCTAAAATATAGTGTTTACTGGAAGGGAAGTCTAGTGAATTCCCACAGATGAAGTGTGAGTATATTTCTCCCACTTGTAAATGAGTTCTTATTTCCTACAGTACATACTCTGATACCACAATGAGTCATTTTCAACATGTTTTAATTTAGTTTCTAAAACATTTTCTAACTTGGCAGTTACATTGAACTGAACATTACATCCAGTTTTAGAAACTCCTTCCAAATAATATTTTACTAACATGATGACTCTGAGTAGACCTTTCAGAATGCAGAAGTGTCCTTTGTGATAAGCCTAAAGACATTTGCAGAGGTCTTATATTTATTTGAGTGGGGTTTTTTTAATGTTAGTGTGTTTTTGTATGCTGTAAAAGTGGGAGAATACTTTTGTAAAAAGGTATTAAAGTTTGCAGATAAAATGTTGTAAATGGAGTATTTTAAGCAGACGAGTGATAGTTTTCTTTATGTCTGCGAACTGAATTTTGCAAAATGTGATGCTACTGTGTTTTACAGTTTTTCAAATGTACAACTAGTTCAAAATAAATAGTGCCATTTCTGTTTAAATATGGTATTATTTAAGGTTACAAATGCTGTTCCACACTTTCATCTGTTTCCTGATACATTACCTTGACAGCTCAAATATTAGAGAACTCAAAGCTAAATAGTTTGTATGATTAAAAGGGTTTTATGACCAATAGGGGTGAAGCAGGAGGAAAATGGGGGAAGTGGACCAGAGTGAGTTTTGGCAAAAAAAGCCCCAAAACCAAAACAAAAAATATGAACAACAAAAAAGAAAAACCATCAAAAAACTCTCCCTCAAAATCACAAGTGTTCTGTTTGTGAGAAAGGTTTTTTATTTCTTTTATCTATTAAAGAATATTTCTTATTTTAATCTCCTTGTCCTGAATTCCTTTTATCTGGAACATTTGTTTTAACAAGACCTCAGACATTTTGCTCACGTGTTGGTATGTTTGCTTAGACACACTGACATTTCTACAGTCTGGAGTTGAACAGTGCCCTATTTTTTTCTAATTGTTGGCAGCATTTGTCTTCTCAGTTTAACATGCATCTTAGGGATAACTTTACAAGTTTGTGTGATTATTTTCTGCTCCAAAACCATCTGTATGTTGTCCAGAATGCTATCGGTGTGTTCTTACTGTAATTAAACCCTTTAGAAAATTCTTTAGTTTTTTTATTAGGTTCAAAAGACCAGGATGGATTACTAAGTATTTCATGTAAAGATTTCCTGGAATTCCTTTTCCCATAGTTCTGTGATTTAACACAAAAAGGAAACATATTTCAAAATGCTTCCTCTCCTCCTTCTCCTACTGGTCTTAAAGTGTATTAACTCTTAATCAAAGTTTAAGCTGAAAAAAGAAGGGAAGATAAGTTAGTTTACGGGATTGAAGGTCTTATCTTGTCAGACAAATAGTTCTTCTTTCATTATGTCTAAGTTGCTGTGAAAATCACAGAAGATCAATGATAGCCAAAAGAGGAAAGGTAGTAAAGATGATGGGTGGCTAAAGGCATAATGAGAATTAAAAAGAATTAAAAGAGAGAGCAGTTATGAAAACTGAGTAGGATTCATCAATATGTAGTGCAGTTTGCCAGTCTTTCTCTCTGGAACAGTGGTCTAAGCAAGGCAAAGTTGCATAAAGGGATTGGGTGAGTGGGAGGCAATGTGTTAGGAGTGCATTTCTTCTGTTCTGCCCATCCAGTTGTCTGCATTTCAGTTTGCAGAGGCAGAAACTGTGAATCTGATTGCTGGTAACTTAATGATGTGCATTTTGTTCAGTACTCCTTCGAGTTCTGACACTAAAAAATGCTTGAACAGCTATTTTCAGAGATCTCAGTTTCATTCATACCATTGTTGCAGAATTTGGTGAACTTTTGGCAGCATTTTGTAGTGTGAGGAATGGTTACATTTTGGATTAATTCCAACATTAGCTTTTGAAAAAAGCAAGTAAATACCATGTGCATTTCAGTACAGCTTTTACAGTTGCTGGTATCAGGCTTGTCTAATTTTACATGCCTGTGCCAGGATGAAATCATGTCTATAAGGCTCTTTATTCTTTTCATTGACTTATAAAAGGGGGAATCTACATCACAAGCTCAGATGTGGATACCCATGTTTTAAGTACCTGAAGCTAGGTGAGTTACATCCACCTGTCTTTTCTGAGTTCAGCATAGACTTGTTTCATGAATTCATGGCTGTTGAAGATCTATGCTTTGCCATCAGTTTTACGAAGTTGTTCTCCACTGCAAAACTTTCAAATCTTTAAGCAAGTGTTAATTGCTGGTCATAAAAGAGAACATTTTCATCATGAAGTATGATATACTCTTTAAACTGGTGTTTTTGTTGGTTGGTTGTTTTTTTAGCGAACTGCTGTCTTTCATAATTGGAAAGATTTTGATTGACAGAAGTTCATTGAGGTTATGTAGGTCTGGAGTTGTGATTATACATAGGATTAGATCTGATAAATGAAAATATACAAGGTAAGAAGATACTATGCTACTTCAGAACTTCCAGCTTAGTTGTTTTTCAGTAACTGTTAGAAAAGTTACCACACCCAGATGAAGAGGAAGCTTGCATTTGTCTTTGGAGATAAAAGGGAGAAAGGACAGACAGAAATTGTATAGTATACCATACTGTTACTGTAACAGAAAAATGTATGCAAGTCTCTTGGGCTCTAAATGTGATAGCAACGTTAAACAAAATATGCAATATCTGTACTTAAAATGTCTATATAGTTGATAAATACAGGTTTTGCGCATGGTAATGGTTTTCCAGCAGGTTTTCGTATTGATATTTGAGGGCAGATTTTCCTTGACTGGATTCCACACCAATGCCTTCTGTTCTCAAGCACCACCTAACCTCAGAGGCACATAAAATCAGTCTGCATTCCAAGTTGGAGCATGTCTAGGTAGAGGTCCCTGTGCATGCTCGGAAGTCTCCTGGTTTGGAAAATTAAGTGCTTATTACAATATGACTAGGGAGGTGCTTGAACTTTGCTTAAGTCCCTGAAGGGCTTGTATTTATTAGATCATGGCTAACTCATTCAAAAGCATTGAGTTCACTCCAGAACACTGTTAGAAGAGGAGGTAATGGCTAAGCTTGCTTCTTTTGTAACTTGCTTTAAGCACTTGCTCAGGAAGTTCAAGACCTTTCCCTCTCAGTCTCCCTTATTATTTTAACAGGTTTTGGTGTTACCTGGAAGCTAAGTCAGTTTGCCCAGAATCAATAGCTGTGGTACACGTAATGCATGAGTAAAGCAAAATGCCACAAACGGGGAGAGCTAAATACATCTGGGTGGGTTTTGTTGTGAAAGTTGATTACACAAATCCTCAACGAAATTATAAATGCAATTCAAATAGACGTTTAGCTCTCAGAGATTTTAAGCTATGTTAATTGCTTCTTTGCATTTCTTTTTCTGTTATTTAAAAAGAACAAAAACCAATCAACAAACAAAGGCAAATCTATAAATGTGTATATTTGCAATATGTAAGTTACCTAAAAAGTTTATAAAAATAATTTTGATAGTGAGCTTTTTAACTCACTGATTCTGTTGCCGTTGCATGTTACCATATTTTCATAAAACAAACTGTGATCTCTAGTGTTTCTAGTGGAAGTTGATCTAGTTGTCATTTTCAGGGGGAATTTTAATTTCCGTTCTAAGATTATTTTCTTCTCGTTTATAGTAAGGAGTTCTGATGCCTGCATTAGTCCTTAAATATCTGTTGTTTTGCCCTTCTTAAAATCTTAGTCAGACTTTGTTTTCTTAGATCATAGCTTATTTGACTCCTCATGGGACAGATTCCTTGTTCTCTTGAACATCTGAGTACTATTTAATTTAATCTTGACCTACCTTCAACACAGATAGCTGGAATTCTGTGCAGTGTTGAAGATAATTTCCTGCTCTACCTTGCATGATACCATCTTTTCCACTACAAGTACCTTAGTGATTCCTGGAACTGTATGTATTTTGCATAGCTGGATCATGTTAGCGGTGTACTTATGCCAATATCATGTAATGAATCTAGATCCTTTTCCTCAGTCTGTTCTGTCTTTGTCTGAATGAAAAGAGCCACCATCATAAGTTTTCTGTACCTCTTCTAAGTCTCAGATTTGTATTTGTATTCCAGTTTGGTTTTGCCTTTGTGCTACTAATGTAGGAAACCACTATGTAGCATTTCAGAGAGGCACATCACTCAAGAAGATGAGCAACTTTTTTGCTCCAAGTTCCTGTCAAGGCTTTTTTCTCCTGTATTATGTATTTATGGAAAACAAAACTAATTACACTAGTTTCTTTGTAATTTTTGTACTTGCATGAGTCCATAGATTCATAGAATGGTTCAAGTTGAAAGGGACCTTAAAAATCAACTAATTCCAACCCGCCTGCTATAGGTAGGGACACACCCTACTAGACCAGGTTGCTCAAGGCCCTGTCCAATCTGGCCTTGAACACTTCCAGGGTGGGAGCACCCACCACCTCCCTGAGGCAACCTGTTCCGGTGTCTCACCACCCTCATCATGAAGAAAAAGAGTATTAACTCTTCTGTACATTTTATTTAGCAGTTACCAGTAATTGCTGTGAAAATGTTGTCTAAGTTACTTTTTTGTGTTTTAGAAATATGTAGGTTTAAATTTGTTTTGGTAATTACTAGTTATACAGACTATTCTGTGTGTTATCTTATTTAACAGAAAATGTTTGATCCCTGGGAATGTCTTTTTAACGCACTCTGGGCTTTAGGAAAGTGTAGTATAAATTATGCTTCAGTTCCAACAGTAGACAATGTTTCACTCGCCTGCTACATTTTAATATTTTAACTATAGCGCATCTGAGAAGTGATTATGCATGTTTAAGTGCAACTTCTTAAATTCTTAGTTTAAACTCTCTCACAATATTACTATTTAATTTTTTTTGCATAATGTTTGCAGTTCCAGCAGTTTTTGTACCTACTTGCCTTGGCCTTCCTATACCACTTACCATCACACAAAATAAATCTTTGTGTATTCACATCGATGCCAAGATGCCAGCAGTACAAATTATAATGCATGATTCACATTACAAACTCTGAGAGCATTTATTGGTGTGCTAGTACATTCCTGTGAAATGACAAAGTCAGATAGATTTATATAAGTAAATGTAAGATCACTTTCAAAGATCTTTTGTTGTGTGCGCATTTCATATCAAGTCAGTGGTCTTTAAAAAATGGTTGAAAAGTAGTAATTTTTTATTGCTACCGCTTTAATGCTAAAATACTAAACCATTTAAAAACAATCTTCTGAAGTACTGAAATAAATTCTAAAGTAGAACCATGAAATATTTTCCAAAATAAAAAATACATTTGTGTATCTGCAGGTAAAAAGGTAACTGGAGTGCTAATTGCCAACTGAAAGCATAGTTTTGCTAGTAAGACACTGATGGATATAATTTTTTTTTTTTAAAAAGGCTGTTATTAAATGTATACAAATAAATGAACATGAACAAATTCTCCTCACTGTGTATGTTTTAATTACTTTTCTCTCTGTAAATTTCATGGTCCTGTTTTCTGTGTCATTAAGAGGACTGAGTAACTCAGTGTGCTGTTCATTTTATTAATCATATTGCATGCCATATTTGATCATGATCTGAGAGATGCATTGAATTACTTTAAAATGCATGCTTTAGATTCCTGTAGATCCATAGTACAGTTGTTGAACATACTCTGCATTTGTAAAGCAGAAAAAACCAGATTGCTTACATTCATACAAGAGCTTGCTTGCAAGCCAAGAACGACAGATGCTGTTACAGCTGAGAAATGTGGCGTTTTAGGAAAACACTCAAACGGTAGTTCACTTAGGTCAAAATAGAAAAAAAATAAGATGTCTTAATTGTGACTAGAGTTGAAGGTACTTGAGTTGTGTGTGTTGGTTGTAACAACTGTCAAGGATTATGTTCCAGTTCAGTAAATCTGCAATATCTGAATGAAAGAAATAGTTCTGGTCTTTGCTTTAATAATTTCAAATGTGCCTAATTTATCATATTCCTCATTTTTAACTAAGTATATTCATTAGACTTTTTTATTGTTTGTATTTTCATATTGTAGAGTATATGTAAGTGATAACATACCAAGGAATGGTGAAGAGGGGAGTTGTCTGTACATAATCCAAACTTTTGCAGCTTCGATTTAACTGAACTATGCCAAAGCAACATTTTTGTCCTATTTCAATGTTGACATGATCAGCCAGAGTCTTTAAATTCATTCCATGTGCAATACAGAACAATTCACATGAGAGACTGATCATTGTTTTTAGCCAGAATATAAGATAATAGAGTGTAAATGGAAATTTGAAAAGTAAAGAAGTATTAAGTGGACATCAGTACTGAATTATATATCCATGTAGCATTATTACACACTATTGGAGAAACACGATAGATGGAATGGCACAGACTCAACAGTGCAGTACTTCATGTACCAAAAATCCTGGCACACGCTGTGGCACTTACCCGATGACAGTTTTCATTCGTACAGTACTAAAAATGTATATGGCTTTGCATGTATGAGAAAAATACTTGGTTTGATTTTTTTCTACCCCTTAAGTTAGTGTTGAAGTACTAACTTCTTAAATCTGTCAAAGTCACAAGTAGTTTTTTAGTTTAGCATGGAAACTTGGGAAATATATTTTCTGACACTAACAAAATGAATAATCAAAACATATATATTTGATGGAAAAGTGTGATTCTGCAGTTTTATTCTTTGATTAATTTATAATGTCATGAGCTGTAGCAAGTGGCAAATAATTCAGTTGACTTTTAAAAGGTTATATTTGTATGACCAAGACAGTTCTGTTGAATTCTGTTGCATTCCATGATAGGGAACAGAGACTCATAAAGAGCAATTTCTTCTATTTTGAGGAAGCAATTTTAGGATATGATAAAATTCTATATATTCTGTATTCTTCCCAGTGTTGTTGTTACAGGCAGTGTTGAATTAGGTTGACATTTTTTATTACAGTGATGGGGAGAATTTCCCTTGAAAGTTCAAAGAAAATTGTTCAAGCAGTTTAAGCCACAGACCACTTCAAAATAATCCCTTTCCAGAATTTGACACATATCTAAAACACTGTTTCTCTCAAAGTAGATATTCTTTACTCTTACCAACTTACTTTAATTCAAACAAGAATTAATTCAGGAAAGTCTTCTCTTTTATGTCAAAACAAGGAGATTTCTGTGGTTATTACTGGCAGTATCTAAGACTGTTCACTGTGGTTTTGAATGTATCTGATCTAGTTTTATACTAGTCTCCGCATATTCTGCTACTAGTTTCAGCACAAAGCTAAGTGAAGACTAATGTTCTGCTTTGCTTATGCATTGACTGGAGTCTTGGAAAATGTTCTTGAGTATTGAAAGGCCAGACCTCTTTTTGCAAATCTACTAAAGCCAAGAGTTGCATATCTTAGCAGCATTCATCTAAAAGTAACAACTTTTTAATGAAATACTGATTTCCTTAGGTGTTTGTCTTCAAGTTTCTGCTTTCATACACTCAAGTCTAAGGACAGATTCCTTCATTCATCCATATTGATGTTACCTATGATCAACATTCCTGCATTCTCAGGCTTCAACCCTTTCCACATGAAGCTGTGGATACAGGGCATGAGGTCCAGAACTATGTAGTGATTTCTTAATTTTCTTGACTTCTCTTGGGGAGTCATCTCCACTGGTAGCTATTTTTTTTGAAGGAACTTTCTCAAGTTTGACCGCCATGAGTTTTGCTTACTTTGCTTTAGGGGGGGAATGGATGTTTCATACAACATCCAAAACAGTAACAAAACAATAAAAGCTGTTATTAAAATTCCAGAAGGAGTCTTTTCTGAAAGAATCTGTCACATACTTAACAAAAGCAGGAAACCTGGGTGGAGGTGCTCTTTTGAGTAAAAGTGGGTTTAATCTTCAATTTCAAAGATCTTGACTCCTATGACAAACCTTTTACCTCATGTAAGGACTGCATTCTAGTAATGTACTGATGTAAATCTTAACCTTCACTCTGAAGGGTAACTTCTCCTCCCATGTCCCTAAAACTTAAGAGTAGGAAAAAGTATTCACATAGTCCTCTGCCTGTAAGTTCAATATCGTTACATGAATAATGAGGGAGTGATGCTAGTTTCATATCATTTCCTAACAAAAATCGAAATGAGATCTCCTCATTTAGAAGTAACTAGTAGAATGGAATTGGCTCATCGACTGGTCAGAGTGTTGAACACAGTAAATAGGATTGCTTGTTCTCAGTTAAAAGATAGTGAAAGTGAGAAGTAATGATTTAAGTGCTATTTTGTAATAATTTTGCAATAACACAGGACTGGTTATTTCACTTTAGACAGCAATAAGAAATAAGTGTAAATTTTTGTCTTCCAATTTGGACAAATCAGGAATGAATTTGAGAACTGGGGATTTTTTATTGTTTCCTAGCTGGGAAAGCTGCCGAGTGTTTTTCCTGTGCTGCTTTTGCTGATCAGAATCATCTGTACAGTAAATCCCCAACATCCTGTTACAGTGAGGATTCTGCTAATGGAAATATAAGTAATCAAGTTCTTATAATAGGACTTTCTACACAGAAATGAGGAGACTGCTCATATTCTTTAAAGTTTTACTTTGAAATTGGGTCAGATCTGTCGTGTAAGCCCTATCTAGCACTACTGTTCGATTGTCAGAAATAGAGTTCTCTTGCTCATCACAGACACCTGTTTGTTAACGTGTGTGTGGCCTTTTTTGAAGTGTGACTAGTGGTTCATTACATATGTAGTTTAAAAACTAGTAGTTTACTTACTTATGCTCTTTAGTTTTGTCAGGTAAGAGTAATAATCATTTGTTTCCTATTTCGTCCGCAGTGAGGTGCTACACCACTTGCATTCAGGTGATGATAATAGACTCAAAACTTCTAAATATTTTGTGTCCGAAAGACTGATCCTAGATCCTTGATCTCTCAGATCTTTTTCATGTGATAAAAGAAGCTTGAATATGTAGTAGTGCCTGTGTCGCTGTGGTGGCTCCCAGCATGAGTTTGCCCCTGAGATTTGTACTGCTGTGTTTAAACCCCTGAAGTCCTTAGGCTTTATGTTGCTTTCAGGATGGTAATTCTGCAGTTCTTACTAAGCAGTTCTTATCCATACTCATGGTAGCTTTCTGAGGAATAGAGCTTGGAGTCACTGGTGCTGTAGATGTCCTGAAGCAGAAACCAAACTTACTATACCTGTTCTTCAAGGTGTATTTTCTGTATTTTTTTCTCTATTTTCTCCCCCTCTTTATGGCTTTATCCATTTATGGTTACAAGCACTCTGAGATTGGGAAGGAATTAAAATATGGGCCAAACTGCACCCCATTTATATAACAGCATTTAAAGTATTAGACTGTGCTTCATTTGTACTGCTAAGACAAGCATGCTTCAATGACATGTACCTATAAACACTGCATCTTCCAGAACAGCTGACAGTAAGCAGATTTTCTTGTTTTGTGAAACACTGACTCAGTGTTGAACTAAGGCAAGTTGAACGATTGGACTATTAAATAGATTTAGATTAAGCTTAGAGTCTGCTTGTAGCCTGGTTCAGGCTTTAATAGTGCAAGAATGGAATGCTGAGAATGGAGCCCAGAGTAGAATAGATTTTAAAATAATGTGGAAAAATATTAAACACCTCCATCTACTTAAACCGTGTAATAAAGAAGGCAAAATAATTACACATCACACAAAATAAGGTTAACTGTAGTGCAGTAGTAAGTAGACTTTTCAGTCATGACCTAAGTATTAACACTGAACTGGTAATACACATGGCCAGAGTGAAGTGCAACAGTTCCTTCTTCAAATTTTAAAGGGAAATTAACTTTTCCTCTCTATATCTGAGTCCACATTAGATTGAAGTCTTATAAACCTTAAAAACAGAAAGGGTTAAGGCCATGTTTTAACGTATTATTCAGTGAGCAGGTTCCTTTACTTTTATCAAAGGAGTTAGTGTTAATGGTATGGCTATGTTAGAGAGAGCTTTACAACTGCTATTCAGTGATGAGAATTTCATCTTCAGTTGCTTCATCAATTGCATGATATTTGCAGCCACATTCTAGGACTTCCAGCAGAAAGGACAGATTATGATGGAATGAAATGGTACAAGTGCTGAGAGGAGTATTAGGAGCTTTCTCTTTCTATTCCATGATATAAATATGGCTACTTTAATATGCTGTAGTCTCAAAGTTAAAAAGAAGAGATTGTCATGTCCAGGTGCTCATTTGGAGCAGGGAATGTTTGGTGATGAGAATTGTCCTCTCTGCAATTCTGTCTAGCAGAAAAGACTTGGTAGAAGACATACTTATTTTCGAGTCCACTACAACAAGGAAATGAAGGAAAATTATTATTTCTCAGGTGCAGTTATTGCAGGGATTGCAATAATTCAACCAACGAAATAATTATTTAAATCATGGAATTATAGAATCATTTAGATAGAAAACAACCTTTAAGATCATTAAGTCAAACTGTTAGCCTAACTGTACCAAGTCTACTGCTTAGGAAAATGCAAAAATGAAGACAGAGATATGTAGGAAGGTAGAATAGGATATACTTATTATATTAGAGGGAGCAGAGAAGCAAAAAACTTTGTTAGTCTAAGAATTATATGCATCAAAATAAATACATTTCATTGTTTTTTGCTGTGGTCTCTCAGGAGCCAGCTGATGGTTATTTCAAAGACTCTTCAGAAGTTATGGTTGAAATTCCCATCACAAAGCCTGTTAGTAGCCACATATTTCACAAATTGTGACTTCATTTCAAAACTGGATTTTGTCTCTTAGAAGAGCCCCTCAACACTGCGCTTCTCAAAATAGTAACTTCAGCCGTAGAAAGTACAAAAACTGTATAGAGAAAATGCTGTATCTCTATAAAATTATTTTGAACTTGTCAGACATCTGATAAAATACAGAAAAGTATGTTCTAAAAGCAAATATGCTCATGAGTGGGGACAGCTTGGAGGTAACTGTTTAATTTATTAAACAGATACTGCATTTTTTAAGTATTTTCACTTTTCACATGCCTCAGCAGGTAATATAGGATAATTTGATAACTGAAGAATTTATTGGGATAGGCTGCTTTGTAAAATACTTTGATTGATTGGATATTTCTCTGCTTAGAAATTAAAAGAAATTATATTGTTTCATTTGTGTCATAAATACCTTGGTGAGGTAACTGATCAGGGTTCAGTTATTATCAAAGGTTCTACGAGCATGCAGAATGTGACTGCAGCTCCTTTTTTGGGGGCTATAAGTGTATCTTGTATGCTACTGATGCTATGTCTAAGTGTGTTTATTGTCATAAGAGTACCTTCAGAAGATTTGTTGATTGGTTTGAAGAAATTTACAGTTCAGGAAAATAATTTGTAGGCAACGATTCACAGGTTTCTACATCTGAAGACTTGTAACAAACCAGGTAGCATACAACAATTGCCTCTAACCAAACTGCAGTTGATGAGTTTAGTTTTTAAGTCATATGAATGGCGGTCTTCATGCTGTCTCCTTTGGCTTCCTGTTAATGGTATTAATGTGGTTCAAGTTACTATCACTGCTTAGGACAGAGTATTTCCCAGATCTCAGACTTGACATAAGGTGCTGCCCGACTCATTGCTCGTCTGTCAGTCACTTTAGCATCCTTTGATTATGTAAGATCTATCTCTGCTTGCCATTACAATTATCATGTCTCTGCATCCTTTGCTTTTCTAACAAAAACTTCCCTGAGCTTCTCAGTTGCACTAGGCATACCTGATGACCTGCAGGCACCTTAGTGGAAGTTCCTCTTACTGAAAGATAGATGAAAATCCATGTATTTCTCTAGTATCATACTTTAAAATAACTACAGGAAATATAGTAGGTTTTGGTATGTGATTTATCTCTGAAGGGAACAAATGTGTTTTGTAAACAATATGATTAGTATTAGGCAGTAGCATACCTTGACAGTATCCTGGGCAGTATTAGCTGGATAATAAGTTAACAAGAGAGGTATAGTTTTGGGGCATCCAGTAAAAGTAGCATAATTATCAGCTGGCGTAAATCTAGTGGAGAGCTATCAGAATGGTCAGGGCTGGAGTACTTGCCCCATGAATTGAAGCTGAGGCATCATTTTGTTCAGTCTGGCCACTCGAATAGCTAACAGTGGCACCTCCACTGCCTTAACAAGGAGGCTACTAAGAAGATGGAGCTAGAGCCTTCACAGCAGGGCATGATGAGAATATAATTTGAAACAGGAGATACCAACTTGATATGAGGAAAAACATTTTCACTACAGCCAAGCATTAATGTGGGCAGCCTCTGCCCTTTAGGAGGTCTCAAAACCCAAGTGGCTAAAGCTTAGAGTTAACATGACCTGATTTCATAGTGGACTCTGCATAGCTGAGCAGAGTGTTAGACTAGACATCTCCTGAATTCCCTTCCATTGAATTATTCGGTAAGTGTTTCTTGTGTTTGCATTGTTGAGCTCTTATTTTAAAGGGTAATTTTGCCGTGGAATAAATGGAGAGTCATGCTGTCCTCTCATATTTAGATTTTGCTTATTTTTCAAGTCACTGCAAACACCAAGACCCTCCTTTACATTAATTCTTAAGGGAAAGGTTGCTTTACTGTAGCACTTATAGGAGCACATCCTTGACAGATAACATGGTATGACTGTACTTTGAACTCTGCTTATCAAGAAATCAAACCTGTTATGTGTGGTATAAAGGACATACCAATCATTTGCTAAATTATGGCAGTTTGAACCCTAGCCTTCTGACTTACTCTGACAGACTTTCAGTGAAGAAACTGGAAGGAGGGAGTCTGTCTGGCAAGACTACAGTAGTTGCATATACATTTTCTTTTTCAGATGTCAGAGAAGCTTTGTCTGATGATCTTCCAGTTAGTCTTACCTCAAAAGATTTGTCCCTGCTTTCTCATTGCTCTTTCAGCCATTTTCTGAGAAGCTTCAGGGATAATTTTTTCACTTGCTGATCATCCACAAAGCTCCTGTTTTCTCACCACTGTTTACAGCAGGAGTTTTCATAGTATTAATGACATATACCTTACATTTTTGGAATTTGGGACTTAAATATTTGTTTGTTTCTAACAGTTTTAAGGAAGTGTATTGCATTCCAAACATTTCTGTCTGTGGTTTTAGTGCTTTTTAGATTTGATTTGTTGGAGAGGACAACATTTCAGTATTGTTGTTGTCACTTCTGTCAATCATTTCACACTGACATGTTTATTTTTTGAATTAATGGAATTAAAACGCATATAGGGCTTAGCTTTCATTAAGGATATGTTTTCATTTAAAACTACCTTAATGAATTTTCAATTAAATCAAAGGAGCAACAGCATATAAAGCACCAGGCAATAGATGTTGTTGTGGAAGGTAGAAGGTAAGATTGCTAATATATATCTAAGTTTCTTTTCTGAAGCTGTGGATTTGTTTGTGTTCCTAATATGTAAAATGTGACTTGCATTTCATGACCCCGTTGAGTTTACCACAAAAGCACACACAGTTGTACAAGATGCTTAATTGCCTTTTGCTCAGAAGTAGTTTGTATGTAGTCCTACACACAGGTTTATATACATATTGCATGACTGTGATGTTCTTGCAAACTATCTCAGCAATGCTATTTTAATTTTCTGGTTTTCTAATAAACTACTTAATAAAGAGCATATGCCATTTGTCTAGTGGCCATCTCAGCCCTACCCTTGACAGCTGCCTAATTTGTAGAAAGACTAAAATAGGAAGGGACTGGAAAGAAGATACAATTTGCAGATCAGTGTGTTATTAGTGTAAAACATGCAACAAACCTTGTCAACGTGAACATCCAGAGTTTGTTTCCATGAACCAGCTTCCCTTTGTTTGTTTATGGTATAGGTTTTACCAAACTGTGTATATTAGAAGTTTTCAGTAGCTTCTTTTCAGTTCCTGCAGAGGTTTAAAGTTTGTGATTTTAGATATTTTTTTTTAAAATATATACTAAATTAGTCAAAACCCCTTTTAACTGTAACTGTATTTTAACAATACCAATCAGTATGCATTATCGGGGTTAAGTCCCTCTACTTTGTCTTGCCTTGTTGTTTTTTTTTTTTTGTACAAAATTGACCTTTTGGCAAGTTTTGTGAGTACAAGTAAACCATGAAATAAAAATACTGATTTAATATAGTTAATGGTTTGGAATGTTGTGGAAAATCAATAGAGAATAGTGTGTGCAGAAAATGTGATAAGACATTATGAGATTTTAATAAATATACTCAAGGCACTTTTGCTCATGGATTAAAATTTGTACAAGAGATAAAACCATATTACAGAGTAGGGATCCTTTTCAGTTTGGCATTCCAAAGTGAATGTCAAATTCCAAAGTTGTTTCTTTTATAGAAGAACCTATCTGTTTTTACATTAACATTGTTTAGTCAATGAGAAATCCAATTGTTGCTTACAATGCTGCTTGTCCAGGTGTATGTTCCACCTCAGTTCAGCATGTTTCTTATACTGTAAAGACTGGAGACTTATGCTTTTTTATGTGCTAGTGCACGCAGATGCAAAACAGTTCTGTGCAACCAGTCAAGGCTCTGCCAGAAACAATAGAACAGCTTCTTCTGAGTGCTTTTGGCTTGAGGTAGAGCTGATGGTGTCTGTATCCTTTAGCTTGGCTGTGTTTCCCTTTTAAGTTGTTGTCTTGTACATAGGAGAATTCTGTGAAATTATTTCCTTTGGTATCTCTTCACTGGGCTTCAGTTAATAGACTTCCTGTTTGGGGAAAAAAGGGAATGTTTTTCTTTGGAGTTATTTTGAAGTTTTATTGTAGGGATCTCTTGTGAGGTTATTCACAAACAAATGGGAACATGAAGGGTATTACATCTTGACTACTAGAAAAGTAATTACTGTTAGAGTCCTGAAAATTACTAGGATGATTCTACTCTCACACTTACATATCTGTAAAACTGTTTTTGAGGAGAATATGTTAGAATTTTATCCTATTCCTTATTATATGCTTATTGGGTTTTTTTGATCCTTTGTTTTTGTTAAGGATACTATTATTAGTATCTCTGTACTGATAGAGTTCAATTAAGTTATTTGAGTACATTCTGTGTTTATTTCCTTGAATCAAATAACAAAAGAGTTCACTCAGCCTAGTTGCACATTACTTGAACCAAGTAATAACAGTATAGGCAAGTGACTCTGAGCAATCTAAGCATGCATCAGCAGCATTGAATTAACACAGAGGAGCAACCACATCCTGTTTCATTTTAAAGAAAGGATGTCAGGAGTTGCTCATCCTGTATGCAGTAGCCCAAAAGTAAGCACATGCTTTCAGGAAGTGGAAGACTGGATTCAATATCCATCAGAGCTCCAGGATTGGGAGAAGGTTTATGAAGTACCCTTGACCATAATGTAACTCTGAAGTACAGCCTAGGTCAGGCTAGGCTGAAGAAGTCTCCACTGTTACTGTTGAAGATGGTGGTGCAGGTACAAGTCGTGTTTCATAGAGTCTGTCAAATAAAAGGAAGCATATTTGCATAGTCCAGAGACAAGGAAACAAAGATGGATTTAAATCCCTGACAGTCAGCATGATTTAGCAGATATATCTATAGCAGAGTCATCTTTTATTATATTCATTCTTCCAACTCTTAAGAGAGACGGAACACTCATCATGGTAGTTAGGTCATTGTAGCTGTGTAATAAGCAAACTACTTGATAACAAATCATCAAGATGTGCCTTTTACCAGTCATGCGTCATGTTGCGGGTTAGTGAGATCTGTGCAGAGCTAACCTGTTTCTCTGGCATTAGACACCAGGATACATGAGAAGTATCCATGTTCTTATCACATCCTGTAGGGACTCTGTCCAATCTGTTGTGCACCGGGTATTCCTCTAGTTAAGGTAGGAGCAATACACTGGTTCTACCTACTGAAGAACTCCACTTACACAAGGTCATACTGGGTTAAGGTGTCTTGAAATTGCAGGTAGTGTAAAGCAGCTGTTTATATTGCTGAATCTGGATGTTTGGAACCAGCACTTCCTACAAACTGCAAAACAGTATGTGGATGTGTCGCCTCCAAAGAAGTTGTTTCGACAGAATGAAGATCAGAGGCCAATACATAACAAATGCTTAGAATGCTGCAAAACACAAAAATCTGCTTTGAAGCAAGCAGCTTTAAACAAAGCTTCTAAGCTTTCTCTTTAAACAGATTTGACTAAACCACATGCAAAAGCACTGTATGTTTAATTACTTGATACGAAGCAAATGTAACATCTGGCAAGAACTTGCATGTTAAATTATGTTTGCTCTTTAGCATTTAAGCTATATTTTCTGGATTTACTTATTTTTTAAATAACCATCTAAAACAGAAATGCTGGGCTGAATAAGGTCTCAGCATTTTTTTGGGGGAAAGAAGAATTAAGTTAAAACTATTTCAGTGGGCAAATTTTTAATTAATTGAACTATTTGGCATGCTTCATCTTCTGTTTTTTCATTGTACTCAAAGAGGTGGGTTTTTTTACTTCATTGGAGGTATTCAAATTTGTTACAAAGTGCATTGTTAATCTAATCCAGTTTAGAAATAATTTAAGATATCTGACAGACATAGCAAAGCAATGAATTACACAAAAGGCTGAAAATGCCTGTAAGGATAGGGTAACAATCTCTGTAAAATGTGCATTTGAGCAAAGAACAGTTTTATTAACCATTCTGTAGTTAATATCTATGGCTACCTAAATATGACTGTAAATTCATTCCGTTTATGAAACCAAGCAGATACATGATGCATCAGACTTGCATTCAGTGCATCAGAGGCTCAGAAATGAGAGTTTTCCCTAGTTGAAACTAGGGATCAGATATCCTGCATTTTCAGTTACTTAGTGGGTAGCATGTGAACTCAGTTCATGGAAAATCTCTGATTGCTTATAAACCATTCAACCAGTGTTTAGTACTAAGAATCAAAAAGAGAACCAGTGAAAACAAGATCCTTCAAGTGCGCACGTTTGGACTGGAGTCTCACAGTTTGCTGCATGTACGGCCAGCATATGTGTATTCTGTAACACATTAATTTCATTTAGCCCTAGCTAGACTGCTGTTACTCCTGTGACATCAAGTGGCACAGTGAAAAGTAAGGAAGAGTCTTTTCTGTACTTTCATACTTAACTCTGGACACCTTGGAAGTGAAGGAGCTTTAACAGGCAGACTCAGTTTGAAAAAAGTGAGGAAGTTAAACTGATGTAAACTCATATTGAAGTAAGTACAGGTAGGATTTTATGAAGGGTGACAAAGTAAGAGGGTAATATTGAGAAAGAAAACCAGCAGATGATGAGTAGTGCCACGAGATAGGAATGAAAGCTGAACAGGCTAGGAAGACAGGTGAAAATTAAATGAGATGCTCTGAGTAGAAAGAATGAAAATGGAACTGAAAATAGGGAGAAATCTGGACTGGTGTTGAGACAGAGAAGGAGGAGTGCAGGAACATTACAGGACATGTTGGGGCTGGAAATGAAAGATTTGCAATAGGACAGGCTAGAGAGAAAATGTCTGTAGCATTTGGGTTTCTCTGTAGGTTGGGCAATGAACCACAGTACAGACGGTCGTACAGATAGGAGAATATATTGTAATTATTCTGAAGATCTTAGACTGGAACAGACCCATATGTGGAGCCAGGATGATTTCACAATTTACAGGGGTTTTAAACTTGAACATAGTATCTAAAATACATCCTAAAGGTCTCTAAGTTCATATAATCAAGTTTGAAAAAGTAGTAAGGGTCGGTGTTTTGTATAAATTGGATAAGACTTCTTTTGGAAGATATATTTATTATTTATATTTTGTAAAATTTCTATGTTTTACATTTTTTCATATTAACAAGCCTAATATAAGGCTTTGCTGCTTTTCAAAATACTTAATTTTACAAATGTATTGTCTTCTAATGAACTATTCCATTACATTTTGGAGTACTACTGCTGTATGTATCAAGTTTTGATGACGAGATATAAAATGGCAAAAAGAATTATTTCTGTAAGATAAAAACAGGACAGATTTGGTATCTCAGTACTTAAGATTACTGGTAAGAGGTTGGAAATGTTGACTCTCACTTTACACATGGAATTCTGTGTATATTAGAGTCAGAGTAGACTGTGGAATATGTTTTGTTATTCCCCCATTTAAAAAATTGGGCTGCCACTTTCTTCAACATACAAAATACATGATTTTACTATTAAATCTTTCACAACTATGAAGGTTTTGAAAAATCTGTCATTATCTACAATTTTAAAAACCACGATCCTCTGACTGAAAAAAAATTGTTAAAGTGTCCTTACAAACTAGAGCTTAAGACCCTTTGAATAGTCTGTCTTTTACCTCAGAAATAATTGTTTGGATAGCAGTTGTGTTGCCGTGCTTTAGGAAACTTGAGGCATTATTGACTGGTCATCATAATGGTACAGGGTCATAATGAAGCTGAGAAACCATTCCAGATGATTCTTACATGTGTGGTTTTATCCATTTTTTTCATTAGTTCACTGTGTAATTTGCCTCTCATTCCCAACTCTCTTTCTTCTGAGACAAGATCCTCCACTCTTTCCCTGTATCAAGTTTGCTAAAATTTCTTGATGAAGAAAAATCCTGCACACCAGCATTCCATTATTCTTTTTCCATAATAGTAGTATTAAAGCATAGGGCGGTTTTGTTTTCGTTTGTTTTCCCTTAGAGACCATTTAGGCAGATTAAGGAATGTATTTTGACATTGTGTTACATGACTCTGTAAAACATGCACACACACTTGTGCTGAAATAGTAGCCAAGAAACCAGAGATACTATCTGGCCAAGGAAATCAAATATGATAAATAAACTCTGAATGGTGCTGCAGCAGAGAAGTTACTGGTGTGCTCAGAAGTGTGGTAAGGTCAAAATAAAACTAACTCTTCATAACCTTACCAGTTCAAGCACATGTAAGCTACTTTGAATTTCCACAGCAAAGTACACATTTTTTCAGAAGTTACTGTTTGCAACTGGGTTAAGCATGCTCTGGAAGCATCCAGCTGATGAAGTAGGCTTAACAAAATTGTCAGAGTATTATGGACTTTTCTGGAAAGTATAGAAAGTAAATACAGAGAAGTATGCAAAGCCTGTGTTTATGCATGTTCCCTGTGTGTAAGCTTTGTACAGAACAGATCACTGAATCTCAGACTAAAGTCTGAAGCTGTGTACAGGAAGCATTTTTGTTTGGCAGGCAGAAGACTGGAATTTGTTGCTGAAAGTCAATAAATATGACTTGTACATAAATCACATTTGTGTGTAGCATTACACATCTTTGTGAAGATTTAACTCATTTTGGAACAAAAAGTCTTTTAAACAATGTGTGTAGCAGAACACACATTATGGAACTAAGAGCATACAGTCAGGGAGCAGTGATGAAACGTTTAAAAGCATCTGCACTTTCAAAGCATCCCCAAGCAAAATTGACAGCCATCGTCAATAACTGGATAGAATGTGGGCATTTAGTGGACTGAGTGCAGTAACTTTGAGAACAAATTGTTGTGCTATTGAAAAAGAAAATTGTTTTAAAAAGAATGACCTTTTTGTAAGCTCAGGAGGCAGAACTTCCAATCTTGCTTATGCAGCCTGTGTGGGAACAATTTCATTCATGCATTGAACTGTTTATTCATACACGGATGTCTACAGAGTGATCATAAAGGGCATCATAATGACATCTGGTTGTTCTGTTCAATTTAATTCCAGTGAAAATTGCTTCCTCTTTGTGCCTTAGAAACACTCCTACATCTGAAATCCTCAGGGAAAAGATTTGAAGTAATCCCCTTGTTTTTATTAAACACTCTCAATCTCACCTAAAAATCAGGTGCTAAATAGGATGGAATTGTGTTGCAACTGCTATTTGACAAATGACAGCTAATATAACAGCCATGCTGGGTTGGAATAAAGGTTTGTCTGGCATTCTAACTATTTGTTATTAAATGACTCCTGTGTGAGAACTACCAGCTCACACTTAATAGTTGTCAACAGATTTCTCTGTGCATTGGTTCATCTACGCATTGGTTCAGTTATCCTCTTAAGTAAGTGTTAATTATTGGCATCCATGGCATTTTATGGTAAGGAATTTCACAGCTTTCATGTGTGAAGAACAACTTGTATTTGTTTTTGTTTTGCATTTGCTAGCTTTATTAGATGCCTTCTCATTTATCTACTAGAAAATACGGTTGATTCCTATTCTCATTTACCATGCCACTCATGACCTTCCAGGCCTCCCTTACTAATTCCTTTTCTTCACAGCATCTCTTTTCCAAGTCGTAGAATCCTACCTTGCTTAAGTAATGTCTTCCACACAGTGCCAGTGTGTAAGTGAATGATGTTGCTGATTGTCAAAGGTAATCCTTATTACCCCTCTTTGATGTTTTACCAGTTGTATTATATTCCTGCCAAGTGAGGTACTAGAATGATAGTCAGCGTTCAGTATACAGATGACAGCATGGAATTGTATCAAGTGATGAGATTTCTGTATTTTCCTTGTTGCTTTCACAGTAAATTCACAAAATACTGGCTTTGATCATAATTTAAAACTGAGCTAAATTTTTCATGGTTTTAACATGTCTAACCTTGACTTGTGAATGAAAACAGTCAGCTAAGAATTAATAATTTTAGGTATATGATTAGGATCCATTTTACAGCCTGTGATTTACTTTGCATGCATCTCCCTTGAATTTCATATTATTTGATGCTTAGATTCATAAGAGTTTCTACAGCTCTTCACATCACCCTCATATTCTAGTAATTCAGGATTCTATCGGAATGATGTCCAGTTCAAAGGGAAATAATATTTATCTGTTATCTATAATTACCTTACAGTGGTATTTTCAAAAATATACTTTATTACTGAGAAGAACTTGTGTTTCTGAACAGCTGTGGAGTTTAATACACCACTGTGGTCTCATGTTTCTTCATATCATTGGGAACAGGAAAAAGCAGGATATTCCAAAGGGATATCCCAAGGGATGTGCTGCTGATATCAGTAATTTCAAGTACCACTTCTCCCTGTTGCATGTAACATTCAATCATAGAACATATTGGTTTGGAAAGGTCCTATATGGGTGACCTAGTCCAACCCACTGCAACAACCAGGGACATCTCTAACTAGAACAGACTACTCAGAGCCTCATCAAGCCTGACCTTGAATATCTCTAGGGATGGGGCCTCCACCACCTCTCTAGGTGGCAACCTCTTCTTAAAACCATTACCCTTTGATCTATCGTTCCATGCCCTTGTGATCAGTTCTTTCACAGCCTTCTCATAGCACCCTTTCAGGTATTGGAAGATCACTGTAAGGTCCTCCTAGAGTCTTCTCCTCTTCAGGCTGAAAAACCCTGACTCTCTCAGTCTGTCCTCATAAAAGAAGTGCTCCTGCCCTCTGATCATTTTTGTGGCCTCCTCTTGGACACACCCCAGCAGGTCCCCATCCTTCATGTTTTGGAGGCACCAGAGCTGGATGTGCAGTACTCCAGGTGAAGTTTCACCAGGGCTACTTACTAAACTCAGAGCAATACTGTATTCATTTCTAAAATTGATACCTGTAATGAACAGAAGTAGCCTTTATTTATTTTTGAATCGTCTAAAAATTTTCTTTCCACTTTTTAGATATAGACAGATGCAGCTTGGCACAGAAAGCAAAGTAGCTGAACTTCTTCATCAAAATAAGCTGAAGTCCTTTGAAAGTGAACGTCTTCAAATTCTGCAGCATGAAACAGCTAAGAATCTTTCACAGTGCCAAATGGAGTGTGAGAAATATCAGCGAAAGCTGGAGGTATGTTATATAAAGCAGCACTTTTGGGGACCTTACACGATTGTTTTCAGTTAGAATGTAAAATGGAAAAGTTTGGGGAGAGTTGTAAATGGCTGAATTGCTTCTACCAAATTCTGAGGAAGCAGAGTCTGATGACAAAGCTTATCAAGTTTGACCATTTCAATGGAAAACAAGACTGAGGGGAAAGTGGAAGGGAAAGTGATCTAGTGGAGTGATATGGAAGACAGTACCTCATTCATCTGAGGTATATGTTTGCTTCTGTCACAAAGCTGCTTACGTCAGTCATGGTGGGAAAGAAGACATACCAGAACAGGGAATACAATATCATTAAAACTAGAATTTGCTAATAACATTGTCACATAATAAAAGTACTTTCTATTGATATACAATGCTGAGACAATTTTTTACAGCTAAAGAAGTCAAGGGGAGTGTGGTATATACATCATATGAAGAGACCTAGCATTGTTAAACCTGTTGTGGTGGGTTGACCTTGGCTAGCTGCCAGATACCCAGCTAGTCATTCTCTCACTTCCCCCTCCTCAAGAAAGGAGGTAAATAAGCTGAAAAAACTCATGGTTTGATATAGTGTGATCACTTACCAATCATCAGTAGAATGAATTTGACCTGAGAAAAATTAATTTCACTGATTACCAATTTAAATTCAAGGTCGCTTCCTAGCCCTTATGATTCTATGAAATAGATATGGATGGTGAGAAACAAATCAGAAACTAAAACATCTTTATCTGTCCCTTTCCTTTTGTGTTGAACTAACCTTCATTTTAGATTCCTCTACTTCCTCCTCCCCAAGTATTGTAGGAAGGAATGAGGAGTAGGGATTGGGGTGAGTCCACAACAACTCATTACTACTTCTTCACACTTTTACCCTTCTCCAGTGTGGATCCTCCATGGTTTGCAGCTTCCTTTAGGCAAAAGTCTGTTCCTACATGGGCACTACACAGGCTTCCTTCAAAGTATATCCACTGGCTCCAGTATGGGGTATTTTATGGGCTGCAGTGTGCCTGACTGCTCCGATACAATCTTTCACAGTTGGACAAGGCCAACCTGCTCCACTATGGTTTTCTCCACTGCAAGTGACTTTCTGTTCTGGCATGTGGAACACCTCCTGCCTTCCTTCTCTTACCTTGCACCAAGGTGTCTGCACTAAGGTTGTCTCTCACCCTCTTGTCCATTCATCACTGCCATGAAGACTTTTTGTCCTTTCTTAAGTACTTTTTCTCCAGAGTGCCACCACCTTGGCTACTGGGCTGATCTGTACCATGTGGGGTATCAGCTGGAATCAGCAGTGTCTGTCATGCAGCAGCCCTGGCTTCTCCTCACACTGCTGCCAGCACGTGGGCAACTGCACCTAATGCACGTTTTTACACAGAGCTAACTGACTTGGACACACTTATGTCTGCAAGTCTAGATTTATTATCTTCAAACATACGCTTTCAAAAATGTATTCCATCCTGTTCACATATAGTAGTGTAAGAAAGGTCAAATATTCAGCAGAAGAAGCTTACTTTAAAACATTTCTTCACCAGTGCAAAGTTAAATCACAAAGTCATATCAAGGAGTCCAGTTTGTGAGCTTTAAAGGAGATTGTCAGTGTAATTGTAAAACTGAAGTCAGGATACAAACTGGACAGAACAGAATAAAAACGTTTTGACCAAGAGCAAGCTATGGAAGTCTTGGTTTTGGAGATGGATGCAGTTCTTCAAGTCCCCACATTTCTAGTGGTGAAATCTGCTTAAGGTGCTTATGGAAGTAAATTAGAGCAGAAGGAAAATTGGAGTTTTAGATAAAATACATTTTCTTGCTTTGACTGTATTGGGACATTCATATCCTGGCTGGTGAGATTAACTGTGGTCATGAGCACTGCCAGTGCCATATTGCTAGAGTTGGTGGTTGCTAAACTGATTTGCAATTGCACAGGCATTTCCAAATGTAAAAATACAGTTAAATTTGAGTTATATTTCCATTTTCTTTATGGATATTTATTTGATTTGAAAACTTCTTGGATATCTGGCATTCAGTTCTACTGAGACTTTTGGCACTTCCTTTTCTTCTTAGAGAGATTCTGAAGACAGTGCTCTTTCATTAAGAGATGTTCTTGCAGAATTCAAATATTTGATGTCAGAGAATCATAGAATGGCTTAGGTGAGAAAGGACTTCAGAGATCATCTACTTACAATCCCCTGACATGAGCAGGGACATGTCTCTCTAGACCAGGTTGCCCAGGGCACCGTCGAGCCTGACCTTAAACACTTCAAGGAGGGGGTATCTACAATCTCTATGCAATCTGTTCCAGTGCCTCAGCACCCTCAGAGTGAGGAATTTCTTCCTCAGATCTAATCTAAATCTACTCTCTTTTAGTTTGAAACCATTCCCACTCATCCTATCACTAGGTGTTCTTGTAAAAATCCCTCTTCAGCTTTCCTATAGGTCCCATTCAGATATAGGAAGGCTGCTATAAGCAATCCCTGGAACCTTCTCAGGCTAAACAGCCTCCATTCTTGTCTTCATAGAAGAGGTGCTGCAGCCCTCTGATCATCCTTGTGGCCCTCCTCTGGACTTGGTCCAACAGTTTCATGTCCTTTATGTATTGAGCAAGAGAATCACCTCCCTTGATCTGCTGGTCAAGCTTCTTTTGATCCAGCGCAGGATATTGCTGGGCTGCACTCACATTGCCAGTTTATGTTGAGCTTCTTGCCTATCAGTGCTCACAAGTCCTTTTCCTCAGGACTGCTCTCAATCATTTCATCACCCAGCATGAATTTTGCTTGGGATTACCCCAACACAGATGTAGGATCTTGCATTTGGACTTGTTGAACCTCATGCAGTTGTAACCGATTTCCACTTGGACACCAAGTCATTGATCACAGCTCTTTCTGAGTGCAGCCATACAGCAAATTCCTTATGTGTTGAACAGCCCATCTGTCAAAACCATGTTTCTCTATTTTGAAGACAAGGAAGCTTTTGTCTGAAGCTTTTACTTTTGTTACTTCTGACTGAATTTTTAATTTTTAAATTTTTATTCTAATACATAGTATCAGCATACAGCCTTTTTTCTTATACTGTATACAGGATACTGATCTTCATTGATAGCGTAGTCAGTAGCATTTTGTGGCTCAGCTACAACTGCTTTCTGAAACAACTCCTGTTTCTATTTGGATTTCATCATAGAATAGTCTCTGTCCTTATGTGTGCTAACGCTAGGGAACAGATTATGTTGTCCAGTTTTAACCTATACTTTTAGTCTTCTGTGACACTGGGCCAATCTTCTGTTATTTAAGCAGCTTTATATTGTATTGTGCATTATGTCGTGTTTTTAACAGTGATTGTCGTGTTTTTAACAGTGATTCTGTTACCGCTGTATGGTCAGTCTATCATATATAGCTCAGATTCTGTATTCAATCCTCATCTTGAATGTTTGGGATTTTTATTTGCAGAGATACTATGGAACTGATCTACACTACTGCCTGGTTATCACTTTACCTGTTTCAGTGGGAATTTTTCTGTGAAACATGTGCATTACTACTTGAGTTGCCAAGGATTTTCTTATTCCAGTTAGTTTTATAACATTTGTGTTGTCAGTATTTTTTCCTGTTTTGATGCACTAGATCAACTTTTAGTTCTTCCACAGACCTTCATAACTTGTACTTTTTCAACATTTCTTGTTTAATGGATTAATCCCAAATGCTGATAGCATATCACTTTACAGTAAGAAGTAAGGAATAAGGATCTGGTATGCCTTAAATATGAAATGTATGCATTTAACATTCCATAAAGAAACTGTGTTTTTTTAATTGAAATCTTCTTTTAAAATGTAATCTAAATCCAGTTAAAGCAATGGAAGTAAATTATTTTACTCTCTTTTGACTGTTGTGCATTACTTTTTAGCTGTTATCTTGCTTTTCCTAACTTAACTCTGCTTTAATTTTTTTTTAGATTTGTTCAGAGACATTCTTAGAGTTATTAAGGATGAGATAAGTGTAAGAGATACGACCTGAGAATCTAATTTGTGTAAGATAGTATAGCTGGAAAAATATGCGCTGTTTAAAGTATTTTAGTCTTCCCTGTGCGCAGTTTGCATCAGATATGTAGTACCATACTGCTCAGCATTTTACGTGTATTATATTTTGCCTTTTGTAATCGTCTGTAATGCTGAATCCCTGAATTCCCATTACTCATTCTCACAGGTGCTTACCAAGGAATTTTATAATCTTCAGTCCTCTAGTGAAACACGCATTACTGAACTTCGGTCACAGAATTCTGAGTATCAAGCAAGGCTAAATACTTATGAAAAGCTTGAAAAAGAACTTGATGAGATAATATTGCAGACAGCAGAAAGTAAGTTCTGTTACAAATTATATTGTATCTGTAGGTGTTTCTGGCATTAGGACAAGATGTCTTGTTTCTCATGGCACTTGGAAAGTGTTACTGTGCTTGTCGTTCTCTCTATATATGTCTGACAATTAAGACTAAATCATTATTTTGATAGAAAATATTGATGATGGGTTTCTAAATCTATTTGTAAATGTGTTAATTATGTAAATTTATTATGTAAATATCAAATGAACATGAGCATAGACATATAGATATTTGAAATAATTTCAGTATTTCTGTTCCCTCATTTTTCTTTTCCTAATTCTAATAAACCATTAAAATTAGATCTGTCTTTTAGGGTTTTTCTATTAGTTAAGTATATTTTGAGTACCAGGCAACCCTCTTTGTTGACAGACAATTGTAGGTTTCATAAGACAGTACAGTAAATAATGTGAATTTTTTAATTAATTGGGGTGAAGAAGCTCTTCCTTGTGTTGAACCAATAATAATTATGCATTAAGTAGTTGCTTCTGGCAGAGAAGTCTGTTCCAAGCACTAAAACCTGGATTAAATTCAGGCGTGATTAGTCTTCAGAATTTTTGTCTCTGGTTGGCAAAAATAACATCTGTTGTCAAACACTTCAAAATTTCTGTGAAATCTCTGTTGATTTGATTCTCAGCCTAAAAGACTCTATCTTGAAGTCTTCTAGTGTGCATGTAAATAGCATAGGATGTGTTAAGATCAAGCTAATTCATATCTCTTGTATTTTTTTCTATTGCTTTTCGCCTCCAAAAATAATCATACTTTATAAATAATGTCTTCTAAGTGGAAAATCGTTGCATTAGTCTTACATTATCAACAGTCAAGTAAGGCAAAGTACTTACTACTGGCATGTCACAGAATCATCAGAGTTGGAAGGGACTTTTAGAGATCATCTAGTCCAATCCTACTGTTAAAGCAGGACTGCCTAATTAGATTTTGCGTACTTTATTTTGTACTGCAGCTGGTACTTGTTAGGATGGACCCACTACCAAAAGATTTCAGTATGATCATAAGCATGTTTGCTATTTACATGCTTATGTAACTTGGTAGCATGTTTTTTCGTAGAATCATAGAATAATTATGGATCGGAAAGGACCTTGCAAGATCATCTAGTCCAATGCCCTTGCCACAGCAGGATCACAAAGACCACATTGCACAGGAGCAGATCCAGGAGTCTTGAACATC
>VZRI01006790.1:0-13639 GCA_013397515.1 Upupa epops
GCCTCTCCTCGGCCGCGGTTCCCTCTTCGCGCTCCCCAGAGGCCTTTTCCGTCGTTGCCTCCACCCCCCGAGTCGGGAGTCTTGTTCACTGGAGGTGGTTTCTGGGGGTTCACGGGCTGGGTTTAGCCCTTGGGCTGTGCCGTGAGGTTGGTGATGGTGATGGTGGTGCTGGGGCAGACTGGAGCGCAGGAGGCTCTGTCTAAGCAGGAGGGAGAGTTTTTTTCCCCACCAGGATCCCAGAGCCCTGGCCCAGGCTGCTCAGAGAGGCTGTGGAGTCTCCTCCTCTGGAGAGACCCCCACCCCTCCTGGATGTTCCTGCTCTGGGGGATCCTGCTCTGGCAGGGGGTTGGACTGGGTGATTCCAGAGGTCATTTCCAACCCCACCAGTCTGGGATTCTGTGGAGAATTGCTCCTCTCCCTGAATTTTCCAGAGTTCAAGGCACAGAGGAGACCTTGGCAGCAAAGAGCTTCTCCACACCCTGCAGGGTAAAATCTCCTGAGATCTCTGGGTGCCCTTAGAACCCGTAACTGCCAATCGAGTACTTCAAAGCTGCCCTCGGTGGCCTCCTCAGCCCTGAGCTGCCTTGTCGTGATCCCTCCTGGCACCTCTCCCGGCTCTCTGTGTCTGCTCCTGGTGCCAATTCATTAGTCAAGGCTGCCCCGTTTGCCCCTGCAACCTCTCTATTAGCGAAGTGATTTCCGAGTTGCTGAGCTGGAGACTTTCCCCTTCGCTGCTCCTGTTGATGCCCATTGTGTTGCTGCTGTTTGAGGAGAATGTGCTGACTCTGCATTCTGGCTGCTATTTGCAGCAGGAGCTGTAACCTAAAATGCAGCTAAAAAAAACCCCCTGAATTAAAATTCTCCGGGATGTTGCTCCTATTTTTATCTTGTGAAGCTCTGGAAAGTTGCAGATTTTTAGTGCCCTAGATAGTAGCAAGTTAATCGTTGACAGGGCATGAGCTCTGTTCCTGCAGCTTACCAGAAGGAGAAGGATTTGGGATCCCTCATCACACCAGAGGCTCAGACCCAAGTAGTTTACTGGAGGGTATTTGACCCAATAAATAGGGAGCTGTTGCCTCTGTGGTTCTGCTCCCTGTGAATTATGAAGGGATGAGACTCTTCATTCCCTGTGAAAGCATTTAGTGTCATTTATCTCCAGAAAGCATTATTCCTCATGTATTTCTACTCCTGCGACTCAAAAGATTTGCCTCAAAAAGTCCCAAACAACCCCTAAATCACTGAGGGTGATTCCCCTTTCATTGGGCTGAGAACCCTCTGCAGCTCCAGGCTGGGGGATGAATGGCTGGAGAGCAGTAGAGAGGGAGAAGGAAATCATTAGGGATGAAATGCTGGTTGGCAACCAGCTGAACAGGAGATGAAAGGGTGCTTAGGTAGCCCAGGAGGCCAATGGATCAGCACTGGGGTGGTTAGCAGGGCTAGGGATGGGATGGCATTGCCTGCATATATGGGGCAGTGCTGGAGTGCTCCCTGCAAGAAAGAGATGGAGGGGCTGGAGGGAACACCAGGGCTGGGCAACGGACTGGAGGGATCTGGTGGGGTTCAGCCTGGAGGAGACTCAGGGGGGACCTTCTCCCTCTCTCCAGCTCCCTGAAGGGAGGTTATAATCAGGTGGGGGTCAGCCTCTTCTCCCAGGCAACTGGTGCCAGGACAAGAAGGCAGGGCCTGAAGCTGCCAGGGGAGGGTTAGGTTGGGTGTTAGGAAGCCCTTCCTCCCGGAAATTTGGCTCAGAGCCTGGAGGGGACTGCCCAGGGCAGTGGGGGAGCCCCTGTGTCTAGAGGAGTTGAAGTACAGAGTGGAGGTGACCCTGAGTGCCCTGGTGTGGCTGCTGGGGTGATGTTGGCTCCTGGTCTGGGCTGGCTGAGCTCAGAGGACTTCTCCAGCCTCAATCAGTCTGGGATTCTGTGGTTTTTCTGCTTCCAGTTGGGAAGAAGGGGCTGGGGTGTCTAACTGCAGTTTCTTGGCAGGAAGATGGAGACAGCAATGCTGAACTTGCGGAATCTGTACGATCAGCTCCTGCGTCAGGCTGAAGTGTTAAGCGAAGGCGATGAATACCGTAAGTTCTGTGCCTGCAGTGGGTTTTGCTCTCTTGGCTGTAAGAACACAGCGATGCAAACACTCGGGTTTGCCACTTTGCCATCGGGAGCAGGTTGTATCGATAGAGGGGAGGGCTGCTGCTTCTCAGCTCGGTGCCTGTGTCTTCTCCCCAGAGTTTATCCAGTTAGCGAGAAGCTTTGAAGAGTATCGACGAAAACTGCAGAAGTCAGAGCAGGAGCTTGGCAAGTACAAAGACCTCCTCATGAAAACTGAAGCCGAGCGAAGCGCTCTGGATGTGAAGCTGAAACATGCTCGAAATCAAGTGGACGTGGAGATCAAACGAAGGCAAAAAGCTGAAACGGACTGTGAGAAGCTGGTGAGTAATTTCTTTATTGCCAGGTAGCTCCTCAGAGTGTGGGGACGAGGTGATTCAACTGCATTGATCTATGGAAAATAAGGACTGGCACTCGCTGGAGCTCTGCTTTCCCAAAGGAGAGGGGGAAAAAGCCTGCAGTAATAAATAGCTTTGGCCTTGGAGTGGCCTTTTGCTTTGGTCTGGAAAAAGGTGAGTGGCAGCTGTTTGGCCTGAGCTGTCAAAGTAGGGGCCTGGCAGTCTGTGGGCTCGTGTTCTGAGTGTCTCTCTGTGTGGTATCTCCACCACTGAGATCAGTTCATCCAGTAATTAAATACTCTTTATCTTTATCCTAAGGCAGCTTCTGCCAAGCACAAATCCCTGCTGAGTGGGGAATGGGCTGAGAGCAGCTTTGAGGAGGAGGACTTGGGGGTGTTAGGGGATGAGAAGACCAGTGTGAGCTGGTAATGGCTGAGGGCAGCCTAGACCCAAGTCTGTCCTGGGCTGGGTCACAACTGTGGTCACCAGCAGGGCCAGGGAGGGGATTGTTCTCCTCTGCTCTGCCCTGCTGGGTATACCCAATTCTGGAGTCCCCAGGGCAAGGAGATAGAGTGAGGCCACAAGGTTGCTCAAGGGCTGGAGCCCCTCTGCTCTGGGGGCGGGCTGAGGGAGCTGGGGCTGTTCAGCTGCAGAGGAGAAGGCTCTGGAGGGACCTGATTGCAGCTCCCAGCACCTGCAGGGGCTCCAGGAGAGCTGGAGAGGGGCTTTTCCCCAGGGATCCAATCCTGGGCCAAGGGGGCTGGGTTCTAGATCCACTGGGGGAGCTGTGAGGTAGGAATTGCTTCTTGGGAGGGGGCTGAGGCCCTGGCACAGGTTGCCCAGGGAGGCTGTGGCTGNATCCATTAGGGGAGCTGTGAGGTAGGAATTGCTCCTTGGGAGAGGGCTGAGGCCCTGGCACAGGTTGCCCAGGGAGGCTGTGGCTGCTCCTTCTCCTTGGCAGTGTTCTGGTGGGAGGTGTTTCTGCCCCTGACAGGGGGTTGGTGCTGTGGGGGGTGGACTCTGAGCTCCCTCCCAACCTGGTTCCCATCTTCTCCACCTTTCCCAGGAGCGACAAATACAGCTGATTCGAGAGCTGCTCATGTGTGACGCATCAGGGAGCATTCAGCTCAGCGAGGAGCAGAAGTCTGCCCTCGCCTTCCTCAACCGGCCGCAGGTTTCTCTGGGGGGTTCAGGCAACAAAAGGTGGGTAAAAGAAAACAAGAGCAACCTCAGTATCAGCTCCCAGCACAACCCTGAGCCTTAAACACTTAAAAACCCCGTTGAAGTGGGTGCTCTACCTTTCATTCCAGCTCTTCTGAGTCAGTCGGATTGTTCTGGAGCCGCAGCTGACTGAAAGCCAAACGGAGATGATTTTCTTCTAATGTTTTCTTATTTTTTAGGCTGTCTACAATAGATGAATCTGGCTCAATTCTGTCAGACATCAGCTTTGACAAGACCGATGAGTCACTGGTAATGCAACTCCACCTTCTGAAGCTTTTCCTCCGTGTAGAATCTTTAGATGTTGGCGGCTGATCTGTAGAGACCCCTTGTGTTCTGGGGGTTATGGGGGGTCTTTAACTGGTTGAGCCGGAACAGAGGTCAGAGGAGCAATGAGGCTGGGGAAGGAACTGGATGGGAAAGGCTGAGGGAGCTGGGGGGGGTTCAGCCTGGAAAAGAGGAGACTTGAGGGGGACCAACTCCCTGAAGGGAGGTTGTAGTCAGGTGGGGGTCAGGCTCTTCTCCCAGGCAACTGGTGCCCAAGAGGGCAGGGCCTGAAGCTGCCAGGGGAGGGTCAGGTTGGATGTTAGGAAGCCCTTCCTCATGGAAAGGGGGGTCAGAGCCTGGACTGCACTGCCCAGGGCAGTGGGGGAGTCCCTGTGTCTGGAGGGGTTGAAGGACAGAGTGGAGATGGCCCTGAGTGCCCTGGTGTGGCTGCTGGGGTGATGCTGGGTGCTGGGCTGTGCTGGCTGAGCTCANTAGAATGCAGAACCTGCTGCGTGGATTTAGATGGAAAGTTAGCTCTGCTGTTGTTAATCTCCTGAGAAACCCCCGGAGCAGGGTTGTGCCGATCGTGCTCTCTTGTTTCCAAGAGTTTGCAAGAAAGCGCCTGGAGATCATGAACAGATGAGGGGAAAAGTGTGTGGGAAGTGACTATTACTCTGCTCTGTCAGGGAGCTCATGCTGCTCTAGTTCAGCTCTTCCGTGCGGCTGACGGGGTGGAAGGGGCAGCCCAAAGCTCTCACGAGGTTAGGAGGTCAGGACTCGCTGGCTTGTCCTGGGTTTTGCTTTATGCGTGGGTTGGTCCTCCTCTCTGTTTGGCCTGGGTTGTGAAGCTGACTGGGGAAATGATGTGAAGTGACTTCCTTCTGTACTGGGTACCAGTGAGGCCTCATTCTGAGCACTTGGGTCACCTCCGGGCATCTCACTGTGAGGACAATGAGGGGCTGGAGAAGGGCAACGGAGCTGGGGAAGGGGTTGGAGGACAGGGCTAATGGGGAGAGGCTGAGGGAGCTGGGGCTGGTTAGTCTGAAAAGAAGAGGAGGGGAGAACTTCTAGCTCTTTACAGCTCCATGAGAGGAGGGGGTCAGTCTCTTCTCCCCAGTCACCAGATAGAACAAGATGAAGTGGCTTTAAGTTGCCCCAGGGGAGGGTGAGCTTGGCCATCAGAAGAAATCTCTCCCCTGACAGAGCGCTCAGGGGTTGGAACCCTCTGCCCAGGGAGGAGGAGGGTGTCTGTCCCTAGAGGAATTCAAACCCCAAGGAGCTGTGGCCCTGGGGGACAGGGTTTAGGGTGGGGTTGGGGTGCTGATTGGACTGGAAGTCTTTCACCTTTTAGTGAAAGAGCAGCCTCTCAACCCTCCTTCCTGGCAGTGTCAAGGTTGCTGCGAGGAGCAGCTTCCAGGGAAGCACTTGGTGTGCCCGTGGGGTGAGCAGGCAGTTGTTCAGGCCTGGTGGTACTGCACAGGCTCACATCCNTTTGGAACCCTCTGCCTAGGGAGGAGGAGGGTGTCTCTGTCTCTAGAGGAATTCAAACCCTAAGGAGCTGTGGCCCTGGGGGACAGGGTTTAGGGTGGGGTTGGGGTGCTGATTGGACTGGAAGTCTTTCACCTTTTAGTGAAAGAGCAGCCTCTCAACCCTCCTTCCTGGCAGTGTCAAGGTTGCTGCGAGGAGCAGCTTCCAGG
Organism: Upupa epops; assembly: GCA_013397515.1. Taxonomy (NCBI): domain Eukaryota; kingdom Metazoa; phylum Chordata; class Aves; order Bucerotiformes; family Upupidae; genus Upupa; species Upupa epops. The sequence goes on from VZRI01006790.1 coordinate 5,629, forward strand.
GAAGCACTTGGTGTGCCCGTGGGGTGAGCAGGCAGTTGTTCAGGCCTGGTGGTACTGCACAGGCTCACATCCAGGTAACGCTGCTGCATGGTCTGAAGCATGTGATGTCTTTTCAGAGATCTTCCAGGCAGTTTGCTGAAGGCCCCCCAGGTCCTCAGAAGAGAATCCGATCCGTTGGCTCCACAGCAGAGCAGGTATGGTGGTTCCAGCTGACTCTGCCCACTTAGAGTCATCGATTGTGTTGGACACCATAAGAAAGGGCCTCATCCTCTCGGTGTCACTGTCACTAGCCACTTGCTTCTCGTAACAGGGAAACGAATCCATAGTAGCCAAGACAACTCTGATGGTCCCCAACGATGGGGGCCCGATCGAGGCGATTTCCACTATCCAGACTGTGCCGTACACAAGGAGCCGCAGGAAGAGTGGTGAGCGTTGAGTCTCTGCCTGTCCTGGTCCTCAAGCAACCTCTTGGTAGTCCAAGGCTGTCCTGGAGTGTCACTAGCACCTAGGCAGAGGTAATAGGGGAGTGAAGGTGACTCTGTTCAGTCAGTACTCCTCCTTTCAGGCCCTCTGCAGCCCTGGAGCAGCGAGTCGAGCATAGGCAGTAAGCAGCTGGATTGCAGATCAGAGTCCGATGGCCCCAGCACCCCACAGAACAACGGAGTGAGGCTGCATGACTTTGTTTCAAAGACGGTGGGTCTGTAGGCTGGGAGAACTTGAAAAAGCATCTCCCTTCCAGCCCTAAATGTGTGTGGTGATGCCACAGTGTGGGCAAGAGGCTCCCAGCCACTGCCTCTCACACCAGGACTAACCAGTCCAGTTACCTGCAGGGCTTGAGGGAGGAATCCCTTGTCCTTTGTGGTTCCCCAGCTCAAACCCTGCCCTGATCCCTTCCCTGTGCTCCCAATTCCCAGGTTATCAAGCCAGAATCGTGTGTTCCATGTGGGAAGAGAGTAAAATTTGGCAAGATCTCTCTGAAGTGCCGGGACTGCCGGGTGGTCGCTCACCCTGAGTGTCGGGACCGCTGTCCTCTTCCCTGCATCCCCACCTTGACAGGAACTCCCGTCAGAATCGGAGAGGTGAGGCTGCAGGGCTTCTAGAAGAGAGCTGCCGGGGCTCAGTGCTGCATAATGAGAAGCAAATGAGCTCGTAATTGTATCAGCGGGGCCGTGGGTGGCAGGGATGTGACGTTAGGAGGCCGCTGAGTTGGGACTATGGTGGCTCGGGGTAGCCGATCCCGCAGCGCGGTGCTGAGGGGATGTGCAGCTCGCTCTGCTCTGAGCTGCTGGGGAAGAAACATTTGGGGGTTTGAGAGCTCCCTCTGAACTCCTGAAAGAGCCTTTTCTGTGTCTGAAAGACTGTGTTTTCCAAATGGTTTTCTGCCTCTCAGGGGACCTTGATGGACTTTGTCCCTTCTGCTCCTCCCATGATCCCTTCCATTGTAGTGCACTGTGTGAACGAGATCGAGCAGCGAGGGCTGCACGAGGTAAACCCAGGGCGAGTGTGAAACAGCCACCCAAGAGATGGGTTGTGGTGGTGGTAGGGAACAAACTAACCCGAACCTCTCTTAGCTGTGGGGGTGACTGAGTTGGCAGTAGTACCTTGGGTGCTCAGGTGTGGAGAAGGTGGGAGCAGACTGCTCTGCCTCTGAGCCAGGGTTTGTGTTCCAGACGGGCCTTTACCGGGTGTCTGGCTGCGACAAGACGGTGCGGGAGCTGAAGGAGAAGTTCCTGAGATCAAAAAATATCCCTCTGCTCAGCAAAGTGGATGATATCCACGCTGTCTGCGGCCTCCTCAAGGACTTTCTGCGCAGCCTGAAAGAGCCTCTTCTCACCTTCCGCCTCAACAAGACTTTTATGGAGGCTGCAGGTAAGGGGTTGCTAAGTGACAGCTCCAGCGCTGTCCCTGGGCTCGACGGTGGCATCTTTACTGCAGAACTCCTACAGTGGTCTGCGAAGCCTCTGGTTGCCTTGTCTCCAGGCTAGTTCATGCTGTGAAGGGGCTAGCACAGTTGTGCCTCTGCTTTCTGAGGTCTAAACGCTTTCCCCCCCCACCCTCTTAGAGATCCCAGATGAGGACAACAGCGTTGCTGCCATGTACCAGGCAGTCAGTGAGCTCCCTCAGGCTAACAGGGACACCCTGGCATTCCTCATGATCCACCTGCAGAGGTGAGGACGAAGGGACTGGGAGCTCTGAAAGAGAGAGGGGAGGGGTGGGTGTGTGTGTTGCCTCTGGTGCTTTTTCTGGCTCTCTCTGCTTGGGAGCATCAGGTCTTCACTGGAGGGGGAGAAATCCAGAAGCTGAAGTGTGTGGGGGCTGGGGGAATTGAATGAAAAAGGAATGAAAGCAGCTGCAATCTCTTCCTCCTCTCATTTCCCTCCAGGGTGGCTCAGAGCCCAGACACTAAAATGGATGTCACCAACCTGGCCAAAGTCTTTGGCCCCACAATCGTTGCCCACGCAGTGCCTGATCCCGACCCCATGACCCTCCTGCAAGACACTAAGCGGCAGCCCAAGGTAGGGTAGGAGAAGGGTCTGACTTTGTGGGATGGATCCCATCTAAAGGGCTCGAATGGATCCCTTTGGGGAGCTGAGGTGCTGCCTGCCTGGTGTCAGGGTGTTACCAACCCCCTCCTCATGGGTGTCTCTAGGTCGTAGAGCGACTTCTGTTGCTGCCTATGGACTACTGGAGCCACCTGATGATGGTGGAGCAAGAGAACGTTGACCCAGCACACGTGATAGAGAACACCAACGCCGTCTCCACTCCGCAGACTCCAGATGTTAAAGGTAACCCCTGGGTGCTGCTCTCTGGGCTGTGCAGCCGCTGGGTTATTTTTAACGCCCCTCCATCAAAGCTGCTGGCGAGGCTGCTGGCTCAAGCTGCTCCTGCTTTGTGGAGCAGAAGTGCCAGGAAACACCAGATTTGTCTGGTGCTTCTGACAGATGCTAGGGAATGTCTGCTGCTCATGCAGGGAAAACTTCAGCTGTCCCTGTGCTGCTCACTCTGCTGCCTTTCTCTCTCTCTCTCTCTCTGACTCTCCTCCTGGCAGTGAGCATCCTTGGACCCCTCACTACTCCGGAGCACCAGCTCTCCAAGACTCCATCATCCAACTCTCTGTCCCAGAGGGTCCGCTCCACCTTCAGCAAAAGCACCCCCAGGTAAGTGGCCACTTCCTCCCGCGGAGGGGCTGGGCTGGCTGCGGGTGGGTGGGAGTTAGGAGGCCGGAGAAATGGACTTGGACCCGGTGCTGAGAGCAGCCCTGCCTGTTTCTCCTGCTGGCTTTAACCACGGCCTCGTTAGCCCTCTGTGGCTGCTTGGTACCGCTTGGACTGTGCAGAGCACTGCTGCTCTTGATAGAATCATAGAAGGGTTCAGGTTGGAAGGGAGCACAGAGCTCCTCACCTCCAACCCCCTGCCATGGGGCCACTTCTCCACCAGACTTGGTTGCCCAAGGCCTCATCCAGCCTGGCCTTCAACACCTCCAGGGAGGGGGCAGCCACAGCCTCTCTGGGCAGTCGATTCCAGAGTCTCTGCCCCTGGCACTGGAGAGCTGCTTCCTCAGATCCAGGCTGACCCTCCTCTCCTTCAGTCCCAAACCCTTTCCCCCTGTCCTGGCGCTGGATCCCCTTGGGAAAAGGCCCTCTGCAGCCTCCCTGGAGGTTCCCTTCAGGGACTGGAAGGCAGCTCTCAGGTCCCCCAGAGCCTTCTCTCTGTTCCCTGGGCTGAGCAGCCCCAGCTCCCTCAGCCTGTGCCCAGAGCAGAGGGGCTGCAGCCCTTGGGGTCCTCTTGGTGGCCTCCTGTGGCCTCGCTCCAGCAGCTCCAGCTCCTTGTGCTGCTGGGGCCAGCAGGACTGGGGGCAGGAGTCAAGGTGGGGTCTCAGCAGAGCAGAGTCAAGGGAGGGGAATCCCCTCTCTTCCTGTGCTCAGTGAGGGGAAATGAAGCCATGTGATGGTTAGTGAGCAGCAGCCCGCAGGAGTGAGGGGAGCATCCACTTAGGGGAGTGGGCAAAACCTGGTCGAGCGACCCCGCGACCTGGAACCAACAGCAGACTCGTAGACCCCATCCTCAGCCTGAACTTTCTCTGCTTCTCTTGAACCAGATTCGGGAGCAAGAGCAAGGCGGGCACCCAGCTGGGGCATCAGGGCAACTTCTTTGCCTCTCCTCTGCTGAAGTGATGCAGTCCTGGCAGCCCGCCTTGCCCCGGCGTTTGCCCACCGCTACGCACGAGCACCGTAACCGCGAGTCCTCGCCTGCCCCGGCAGCTTCTGTAACGAGAGGGGTTTTTCCTTTGATCTTTAAGCTTCACCGAGCGTTTCTTTCAGGGGGTTTTATTGTGCAATGTTTTTATCATCTAACCCTGTGCTCTATTTAGTGCAGACATTAACAAGGACCTTAAGGAGGAGCAGGTTTGGCTCTGATGGCTGAGAGAGGCACCAGAGAACAGCCTGCTGACGCTTCCAGTGCCCTCCCCGAGTGAACTGGAGCAGCAGTACCGAGCTGCTCGCTTAGGTTTCAGAGCTCCCCAGGAGTTTGTGACTGTGTGAGGGCTGAGCCTGTGCTCGGCTCTGACTCCCCGACCTGTTGTGTGGTCGTGTGGGCTGGAATCCTGAGGATGGCACTGTTGGATTTCTCTTGGAGAAGGAAGCTCTTTGATTACCTGTGGGGGCTGATGCCTTTGCTGAGGAAATGCTTCCTGACCCTGGGGTGAGCAAGGAGGGTGAGCAGTGTTGTAGGGGATGGTCTGTAAAGGCTCCTGGGTACTGTAGCTAGCGGGCTGAGGGGGGGTGTGTGAGGGCAGTTACCTGCTCTGAGAGTCTTTCCTTTCCCAGACCTGCCCAGTGCTGCCTCAGAAGCCGTCCGGATCACCTGCAGAAGTTGATGCAGTGGCTGTTTTTATTGAGCTCTGGGAAGCTGTTCTGACCTGTGCAGTGAAGTAAATCCTGATGTTTGATGGCGCTGTGCTCTGGCTCGTGACTTTCCCGTGTACTGCAGACTTCAGCTGTAGCCTGAGCTTGGAGACAGCGATGCTCTGAGAAGCCCCAAGAACTAATGAACCTCCCAGGGTTTGCTGCTGAGGGGCAGGATCACGCTCCAGGCTGGACCCACAGAGCCAGAGGAGGGAGGAGAGCAGTAGGTTCAGGTTGGAGATGAGGAGGTGAAATAGCAGGAGCTTGAATGCTGGGCTGTGAAGGGGGTGGCTTGGGTTGTCTCCTCTTGGTTGTGGGGTCTGGGGGGTGAAATCTTCCCCTGCTCTGCTTGTACCCAGCCAACCTCGAGCACTGGGTGGCTCTGAAGGGGAGGTCACAGCGCTGAGCTACTGCAAGGGTGGCCACACTGACCTCGTTTGTGCACTGGCTGTGGTGTCACCGTTGGGGAGCCCTGGCCTGGGCAGCACTGTAATTACTGGTCCTTACTGGTGCGTGAGGTCTGATGAAACCAGGCTCTCAGAGGACACAACTGAAAGAGGGAAAACCCAAAGCAGGGAAGAACTGTCCTGCTCTCTTGAAGCTGCTGCTCTCCCTTCCCAGCGTGGAGCTGCTCTGGGTAAATGCAGCAGCGCTCGGAGCAGCAGGATCTGAACTCCTCCCAGAGAACCCCCCCTCCCTGCTGGAGAGGCCCTTTGGCACTAAAGCTTCTAGCAAGTCCCGGGGCTACGAGAAGGATGTGGGGCCGCAGGGTGTGAATGCACCTCACAGCTCTCAGTTGGAGGCCAGCGGCTCCCTTGGCCTTGGCCACCAAGGTCTTGGCCCCGGGGCTGGTTGGGCTGGTTCTGTCTGGACCTGCTCTGACCTGCCCGAGACTTGGCAGGAGCTGAACTCGTTTGCTGTTGACAGCAGCTCCTGGCACCGAGGTGCCCGTCAGCTGATGGATTTCCAGGGCTCCACTCCCCCTTGTTTTGGGTAACTGCAGTGTGAGGGCTGCACGGGACCCCTCGTGCTTGTGAAGGAGCAGCTTGTGCCTGACGGCTGGGAGCGCTGGGCTGGGAGCACTGGGCTGGGAGCACTGGGCTGGGAGCACTGGGCTGGGAGCACTGGGCTGGGAGCACTGGGCTGGGAGCACTTACTGGTCAGCAAACAGCAGCACTGGTGGGGAGGTGACAGGGAACTGGACTCAGGTAACAGGAGCAAAGCAGGGGTGAAACAAGCTCTCTGTCTGATCTGATGTGGATACTGCAGCTCAGAGTCATCCTGGCTGGGAAGGACTTCCAGGAGGGAGGGAGGATCAAGCCCAGTCCTCACCCCCCCATCTCAGAGCACTGGAGGCCATGGCCTAATGGTTATTATCTACTTGTTAACCACCTCCAGGGCCAGTGCCTCTCCCCCCTCCCTGGGCAGCCTCGTGGTAGGAAAATTCAACTGCAGAGAGGAGTAGAAAGTAGATGAAAAGAAAGCAGCAGCCCCAGGCAGACCCTAAAGAGACTGAGGAGGAAGAAACCATCACCCTTTATCCCCTTCCCCCCAGCACAGCAGAAATAAAGCCCCATCCCCACAGCTTCCCCCTCAGGATGCGGATGAGTCACTGCGAAGGATGCGAGAGAATCTCTTGCCGGAGAAGGTGCTTTGTCTGCTCTGTTTATTGTTTTCTGACAACCTGTAATGGAAACCGAGTGAGTCGGAGGGGAGGGGGCAGCGGGATGCGAGGGCTGAGCGCCTGCGGTGCCTCCGTGAGACCCGGGCCTTGATTAGATTTACCAGCAGCTCCTCATTCCTGCCTTCTCTGCACTGGGGCTCTCACCAGCTGCTTCCCCGCTGCCTGGCGGGGCTGGGATGGAGCTGTGGGTGATGGATGGGGAGGTTTCTGGGCTCCCTGGGGCAGGGGCTAAGCTGGGCTGTGGGTTGCAAAGGGAGGAGAAGAGCAGAGCTCGACTCCCCCAGGCCTTGGCAGTGCTTCTTGGCTCTCCTGTTAATATTAGGACTGGGTTGAGGAAGATGAGGGCTCTGTGAAACAGCTATTAATACCCTCCCAAGCTTGGATGGCACTCAAAAATAACAGCAAATGAGAAAGCTCTGCCTGGCGCAGCCGAGCGGGGAGCGCTCGGTGTTGGGAAAGAGGGGAGGGGGGGGAAGGAAAAGCAGGGGAGCTGCAGGGAGCGAGGGGCAGGGAGTGAAATCAGTGCCCCCAGCTCTGCAGGCAGCTTGCGCCCAGCCCTTGGCTCGGAGGGGCTGCTGGAGAGCTGGGAGCTGATGGAAAGGAAATCCCGGTGTCCTGGGTTCTTGGCAAAACCTCTGCTTGGAGGGAGGTGCTGCTGCTGCTCCTGGGGAAGGGAGAAGGGTTGGAGCCAGCTGGGTGCTCCAGAGCCGCTCGGTGCCTCCGGAACGAATCCGCGTTCCTTCCTCTGGAGTCTGCTCCTGTGCCCGTGGCTGCCTGCTGCTGTTACTGGGCAGGACTGAGCGTCTGAGCCCTGGTTTTCATCTTCCTTCCTCAGAGCTATTGTGCTCGGTGCTAATCTGTGAGGAGAGAGCAGACCGCTTGGCCTGGAGGAAGCAATGACCTTTAGGAGGCCCAGGGAACTGGGACTGCGGAGAGGCCAGTGGGCTCCCAGCCCTTTATCGGGCAGGAAAAGGAAGAACAAAGGTCCAGGCTCCTGGCTTGATTCTTCTCAGACTCAAGGGGCTGGGGGGTGGAGGGCTGTGACCCCCCCTGACTGGGCTGTAGAATGAAGCAGGAAAGCCGGAGCCTGGCAGTGCTCTGCAAACACTGCTGAACCCTGTGCTGCTGGGGCTGGAGCTGGAGCATCTCATGGGATCACAGGGTGTCAGGGATTGGAAGGGACCTGGAAAGGTCCTCCAGTCCAACCCCCCTGCCAGAGCAGCAGCCCCTAGAGCCAGGGGCACAGGAACAGTCCAGGTGGCTTTGAGACGGCTGCAGAGAAGGAGACTCCACAGCCCCCTGGGCAGCCCCTGCCAGGGCTCTGGCACCCTCCCCGGCAAGAAGTCTCCTCTCCTCTCTCTGTGGAACCTCCTCTGCTCCAGCTGACACCCCCTGCCCCTTGTCCTGTCCTTGGGTGCCC
>VZRI01006795.1:32934-45676 GCA_013397515.1 Upupa epops
CCTCTGTGATCTGTGTTAGATAGTTTTGTCCTGCTCCGGCAGGGGGGTTGGACTCGATGATCTCTTGGGTCCCTTCCAACCCCTAACATCCTATGAACCTATGAACCTGTTTATGCTGCTGCCCCCCTTAAATTATCAATATTTTCCTCTAGTTGGAAGCTGAGTTCCTTTTGCATCACTTCCCTCGTCATCCGTGCTGATTTTCTCGAAGCCGCTGTGTTTCGTGTTGTATTTCTGCATTGCTCTCTTTGCTGCTTTCCCCCTCCTCCCTCCCAGAGCTGTAGCTCTTGGAGGAATTTCCAGAAGTTGTCTAATTCCTCCTCCTTCCTCAGGCAGGACCCACACTCCAACCGGTAGACATTAGGATTACTTTCCCTCAGCATTCAGTTTCACAGCCTTTCCAGACAGTTTATTCCTTTATTTTTTTTCCCAATCCATATTCTTCAATTTTTTCTTGGTTTCTTGAGGGAGAATCTGAGATTTTATCGTGGGGTCCAGTTTCCTGTCAGCTCAGTGATGCTTGGAGATGTAAATCTAATGTTTTCAAGGAAACCACCATAGTTCTCTCTGTATTGAAAATCTCAGTAAGAAGAAAGAATTTAAGGCTTTACTGGCGCTTTTCTCCCTAGTGAGAAGCAGCTGAACAACGTCTGGGGCATCACTGAGCCTTGTTGTGATGTTTGTGTCTCCGAGTCCTAGAACTGGTGATTATATAATTAGCAGGAGGAGTAACAAACGGCCTGCTTAGAACAAGCGGTTCCTTGTTGCGTTCATCACCCCCTGTCTGATTGAAGAACCACATGTGATCATTTCTGGCTGGCTCAGATTGCTTTGCTTCACCTGCTCCTGTCTTCCTGTGAATGCATTTCATACAATCACAGAAAGGGAAGGGACCTTAAGGGTCATCCAGTCCCAACCCCTGCACAGGCAGTGGCACCTTCACTAAATCAGGGTACTCAGGGTCCCTTCCAGCCTGGCCTTCAATCCCTGCCAGGGATGGGGCAGCCACAGCTGCCTTGGACACCCTGTTCCAGCATCTCAGCACCCTCACAGCAAAGAACTGGTTCCTCGTGTCCAACCTAAATCTCCCCTCCTCAAGTCTGTACCCCTGCCCCCTTGTCCTCTCACTACCACCTGTGTCAAAAGTCCTCCCCCAGCTCTCTTGCAGCCCCTTTCAGAGACTGAGAAGGCTGAAGCCTCAAGTTGCTCAGCCTGTCCTCATCGGGCAGGTGCTCCAGCCCTCTGCTCATTTGAGTTGCTCTCCTCTGGACCCCTTCCAGGAGCTCTGTGTCCTCCTGATGCTGGGGACTGCAGACCTGGCCCCAGTGCTGCAGGTGGGGTCTCACCAGTGCAGAGCAGAGGGGGGGAATCCCCTCCCTCAGCTGACTGTCAGTGCTGCTTTTGCTGCAGCCCAGGCACAGCTGGCTCTCTGCACTGGTGCTTTTGCAGGAGGCAGCTGAAAGTTCTTCTACTGCCATCTCAAAGCAAGGCCACCCCACCATGGGGGTTCTGCCTCAAGCCAACACTGCATTGGTATTGTTTTCCTCATCAAGCAACTGTGGTGATGGGAAAGAGTAAAGGAAAGAGGGGAAGGAGGCTAACAGCTACCACCACAGGGTCCCAGGCAGCATTCGTCAGCCTTCTGACCTTCCAGGTGACTCTTGGTGGGGAGAGCTTCCAAAAACTCTCCTGAAAGCTTCTCGTTTGGTCGCTAAGAAGCCTTCTCTTAAGCCAGGCAGCACACCTTGCTCCACCTCTGTCCTGTGGAGCTCTGCCAGTCTCTGGCTTCTCAAGCCAGGCTTCTGCATTGTGCAAAGAGGAGGGTCTGAGGGCTCTTCCTGGAGGCAGTGGCTTTGGGCCAGGAGCTGTGTTCTGGGGTTAGAGTGATTGTATGAGAAAGTACAGCTCAAGTCACATATTTCTTCATCGATGTCAGGATGGCCCTTGGGGATCAATCTTCCTTGACAGCCTGATGTTATCTGTTCTGCACCAGGCAGGGGGGAAGCAGTTAACTGGGTGGCCTCAGCACTCCTGGCTCCTCCTGCTGCTATCAGTTTGATCAGTTCTGGGGTTCCCTCTCCTTCTGGTGCTGGGTGCCTGGGAGGAGAGCCTGACCCCCACCTGACTGGAGTCAGGGAGCTGGAGAGAAGGAGAAGGTCCTCCTGAGTCTCCTCTTCTCCAGGCTGAACCCCCCCAGCTCCCTCAGCCTCTCCTCAGTAGCCTTTCCCCCCAGTCCCCTCCTCAGCCTCATTGCTCCTCTGGACCCGCTCCAGCCCCTCCAGCTCTCTGTTGCAGAGAGGGGCCCAGCACTGCCCCCAGGACTGGAGGGGAGCCCTCCCCAGTGCCCAGTGCAGGGGCAGAATGCCATCCCTTGTCCTGCTGGCCACGCTAGTGCTGCTCCCAGCCAGGATGCTGTTAGCACCGAGACAGTCCTGACTGTTACAGGGTGTGACTGGCTGTACCCTGAGATTGGCAGCTGTGTTCCCAGGACCAACCTGCCACTCCCCCAGCAGTGTTGGTTGGGGTTTTTTTTCCCCCCTCCACTGCTGCTTGAACCTTCTTTTTCTCCTCTCTTCCAGTTGGGAAGACCTCTCTGATCACCAGGTTCATGTACGACAGTTTTGACAACACCTACCAGGTGCGTGCTGCTCTCTTCTTAAGCTGAAGACAGATCTGAGCAGGGGGGAGTAACTCTGTTCCTGTTAAACCAGCAACCTGGGAGAAGTATTGGGGCTGAGGATGAGAGGCTCAGTTCAGGACCCCTTAAGGTCCTAAAGTTTCAGCTGCATTTCATGTAGAAGCCCAAGCGTGTAGAGTGATGTCAGGAAACACCTCCTGCGAGAAGGCAGCAGGGTTTAACTCCAGGAAAAGGGGGGAGCAGGGTATTTTTTGCTGCTCTTACCTCAAGGGCTATAGATAGAAAAAGCTGGGGAAGTCTTGGCAGGGAAGGAGTTGGGTGGGGATGAAGAGGCTGCAGCTGAGAAGGCTGAGCTGCGTAAGAGCGCATCAGCTCTTAGCAGTACTGCAAGAGAAAGCCAGGTGTCTCCGACGCAGAGCCTCGAGCTTTGCCTTCAGCCCCCAAAGGGTTACTGGTTTAGACTGGGGGGAATTTTAGGTTGGAAAAGGAAGGGAGGGTGGGGTTTTAACTGGAGGAGGAGTCGCTTGCTGGCACCAGATCCCCTTGGGCTTTCTGTGCTGCTTCTCCTAGCTCGTGTGGGGTTCTCACAGATTTACCTGCTGTTGAGTCCTGGCTGCGGAGCACGGGGCTCCCAAACCAGCTGTTGTGGTCTCTTCTAACCTGACACGGCTTGTGTTGTGATGGAGACCATCCCAGTGACAGTCTGCTGCCTGTGTTTGCTGGGACAGTGGTCACTCGGAGCTCCTGACACCCCTGCAAGCTTTCCAGTCACCTGTGTTTCTCCAGGTGCTTGCTTTCCTCGATGGCTATCCCTGTTAGCTGACCAGAGCAAACTGGGGTGGAACAGCAGGAGGTGCCAGCTCAGCTCCTCTCTGTGTTGAGATGTGTGAAAGCCTGAAGCTAAACTCAAGGCTCAGAGCTTCTAGTGCAGCTGAGAGAGCTTCAGGAACCCAGTGAGGTGGTTCCTGCAGATCACCAGGGCACTCCTCAGTTACCTTGAGGACTAACGACTCCAACAGCTTGGTTCTCAGTGTGTGAACATTCCTGAGCATCCAGAAAGCTCTGCCCACGTGGGGGTTGGAAGGCAGCTGCAGGTACTAACGGGCTTCTCCTTTCCAGGCGACCATTGGCATCGATTTCCTGTCCAAAACAATGTACCTGGAGGACCGCACGGTGAGTGAAGCAGCCGCATGGCAGCGCGGCCCCTCCGCTCCTCTGGCGCCGGCCTGCGAGGCAGAGCCTGTGTTCAGTCAGAGCAGTGTCCCACGCTCCTGCTTCTCGGACTTGTTAACGTCCCATACCTCCAGAACAGGGCCAGACCCTCCTGTGCAAAAGCGGGCTGAGCTCATGGCTGTAGATCCCAGAGAGCAGGCTGCCTGCTCCAGGGGCTGTAGGTGTAGTTTGCTGCCTGAATTGAGGGGGGGTTGTCCCTGCAGAAGGGGCTGAGCAGAGCCGGGGTGGTTGTGAGTCTCGGGGTCGCTCCTGGTGAGCGGCAGTAGCAGCTCCTCCTCGTAGAAAGGTTCCTGTTTGCATGAGGCTCCTGTTTGCACAGAGATCCCTCCCGTGCCTCTCCTGTCTTTCAGCTGTTTCTCTTTCCCTTAGCTCACGCTTTGCTCACACTGCCTTCTTGCTGGTTCTCCTGCTGCCTGACAAGTATGAAACCGAGAGGATGGGCCCAGCGGGGTGCTGGTGCTGTAGCTCTGTGGCTTCTGAAGGAGTCTCAGCCCTGTGTGTGTGAGTGGTGTGAGTGTCCCGAGTGCTCCTCTGCCATCTTCCCAGCAGTGCAGTGCTAGAAAAGGCCTCGCTCAGTCTGTGTTCAGGAGAAACTGCTCGGATAAGAGTCTCCAGTGGTACCAGTGCTGGCAGAAGAAGACCTTGGGAACGCTGTTGGCAGCTGAGCTGGGAGGCTGAGCGCTGTTCTCAGCAGCGTGCTTGTGATTCCTTGTGGCTGTGGAGGTCACAGTGTCATTTGTTATCTAGAAAATCCCGGTGCTGGATATCCTGTGAGCCCTGCTGCTCCTGTCAGAGGTCCCCAGAGCCCTTAAAGCCTGTTTAAATAACAGAGAGGTGTTTAGTGCAGATAAGGAGCGGGGAGAAACAGAATCACACAAGCAAGGACACTTCAGCCTCTGGAATCGTCTCTTAGATGGCAGAGTCTGGGTGTGCAGGGTGCACTGAGGTACCTGAAGGTAGCTTGTAGGAGCATCTTGGCTTCCTGATGAAAGGAAGAGCGTGTGTGTGTGTGAGAGAGAGTTCCTAACGGGTCTGTGGAGGGAGGGAGGGAGGCTTTTCAGGAGTGCCAGGCCGAGGCTGGAAGCGCTGCTGGCTCTCTGCACATCTCAGTTCTGTTTTACCTTTGCTTTGGCCCTGCTTTGCAGTTTTGCCTCTTTTTTTTTCCCAATTAATTTTTATTTCACTTGAGTTTTGGTGTTTTTTTTGTTTGTTTTCCATGTTTTCCCCGCTCTTTTCCCCTTCCCCTCTTCCCCTACACTTTTCCATTTCCCAGATCAGGCTGCAGCTGTGGGATACAGCCGGCCAGGAGAGGTTCCGCAGCCTCATTCCCAGCTACATCCGTGACTCTGCTGTGGCTGTCATTGTCTTTGACATCACAAGTAGGTATCGAGCCCCAGCGCCTGCAGGGACCTCCCTTTAAACTTGTGCCTTCTCTGCTCTGGAAGTGGTGGTAGTGCCTGGAAGGAGCTAGGAGAGAACCATCTCCCCCGGGGATGTAGCTGGGTGCCTTCCCCCACACAAACCCACCCCTAACACACAAACTGGGGAGTTGCTCTACCCTGCTCTGCTCAGACAGCGGAGGGCTGGCAGGTAGGTGACCAGGGGCTGTGACTTCCCGTGAGGCTGTGCTGACTGGAGTGAAAGGTGGTTGGAAACTTCGCACTCCATCTCGTTCCCGCCTGCTTTTTACTCCCCCTCTGCCTTCTAACCCCAAAATGATGATTTTTTCCCCCTTTCTGGGTAACTGCAGCACTCACAGAACGGGCAGGGTTGGAAGGTTTAAGACCATCCAGTCCCACCCCCTCTGCACAGGCAGGGACACCTTCACTCAGTCAGGTTGTTCAGGGCCCCATCCAGCCTGGCCCTCAGCACTGCCAGGGATGGGGCAGCCACAGCTGCCTTGGGCACCCTGTTCCAGCCTCTCAGCACCCTCCCAGCAAAGAGTTAATTCCTCATGGCCAACCTCAGTCTCCCTTCTTCAAGGCTGGAACCCTTTCCCCTTGTCCTCTCGCTGCCACCCCTGTCAAAAGCCCTTCCTCTTGCAGCCCCCTTCAGAGATTGAGAAGCTGCTCGAAGGTCCCCTTGGAGCCTCCTCTTCTCCAGGCTGAACAACCCCATCCTGCTCAGCCTGTCCTCACAAGGCAGGTGCTCCAGCCCTCTGCTCATTTGAGTTGCTCCCCTCTGGACCCCTTCCAGGAGCTCTGTGTCCTTCTGATGCTGGGGACTGCAGGTCTGGCCCCAGTGCTGCAGGTGGGGTCTCACCAGTGCAGAGCAGAGGGGGAGAATCCCCTCCCTCAGCTGACTGTCAGTGCTGCTTTTGCTGCAGCCCAGGACACGGTTGGCTCCCTGGACTTCAGTCGCACAGGGACTGCTCCTGTTGAACCTCTGCTTCACCCCCACCCCCAAGTCCTCCTCCTCAGGGCTGTCTTCAGTCCTTTCTCCTCCCAGTCTTTACTCATTCATGGGATTGCCTCGACCCAGGGGCAGACCCTTGCCCTTGGTGAACCTCCTGCAGTTTGCACAGCCCCCTTCTGGAGCCTGGCAGGGCCCCCTGGGTAGGATCCCCCTGGGTAGGATCCCCCTGGGTAGGATCCCCCTGGGTAGGATCCCCCTGGGTAGGATCCCCCTGGGTAGGATCCCCCTGGGTAGGATCCCCCTGGGTAGGATCCCCCTGGGTAGGATCCCTCCAGGCTGTTTACCTCACCACTCAGTTGGGTTCAGCCAGCAGAGGGGCTAAGGGGGGCACTCGGTGCCACTAGCCATGTCGACTACTAAACAGCTCTGGTCCCTAACAACTTGAGATGCCAGAGCACAGCAGTGCTGGCAGAGGAGGCAGAGCAGTGCAGCACCCACAGCAGTCCCAGCGAAGCAGTGATTTGGGAGGATCCCAACCCCAAGCTGGGGTTTCATCACGAATCCTAAGGAATAAATCAGCTCTGGCTTTGGGGCAGGCTGAATCGAGCCCTGTGGGGTGTGAGCTGAGCTGGGCTGTGCACATGGTGCCCTACACTGGGGACCCACCCTGCTGAGGCAGCATGGCAGTCTGCACAGGCCACACTCTCCTCCCCTGTTGGTAAAGGCTGCTCTTCAGTAGGAAGAGAGGGGCCAGTGTGGGCTGTTTCAAGCAGCTTCCAGCTGTCTCAGGAGTGAATTCAGTGATCACTGGTGTCACCACCCCTTGGCCATGGGCTGAGCTTTTCAGGTAGCCCTTTCTCCTCACTACTGCTCTTTGTGCTGCTCTTGGTGCCCGAGAGAGCCATTAGCCCTCTGCTACAGCAACAGTATGAGGGCCAGTTCTTCCCCTGTGCTGCAGCACCTGCTGTAGTTGCCTGTTGGACTGCAGGTCCAGGCTTGCTGTGTTTCAGTCACCATGGCAGCTGGCCCAGGGGGGTGAGTGCTCTGATGCAGCAGCAGTGCCCTGGGGCTGCTCTGGAAGTTCGTGAGGTGAAGCTGCCACAATCAACCCACTAACTGGTGTTCGAGGTCCTGGTGCTCGAGGATTGAGCTTCCTGGGGTAGCAAAGAGCCCTGACTTGCTGCTGCAATCAGGGCTGCCCTCGGAATGAAGCAGGAGCTAATTGCTTTAGCTACGAGCTGCAGGGTGTCAGATCTTCCCAGCCTGATGCAGGTGGGGTTTGGATCTGCTGGCAGCGTTGTGCAGGCAGCTGCTCTCTGCCCAGCTCCTGCTTCTCCCCAGAGCCAGGCAGCGATGGGCCTCTCTGCCAGCACCTCCTTCCCTGTAGCCTGTCTCCTGCGCACTGCCCTGCCAGCAGCTGCCCAGCGTGTGTATTTGAACTGGAAACCAGTTCAACCGGGCTGGAGCAGCCTTTGTGCAGCGTTCCTTGCGGGGGTTGGGTGGGTTTTGGCCGTGGCTGTTCCGAACAGGCAGTCCCAGACCTTGGAGCTTGGATCAGGGGCTGGATGGAGCTCTGAGACCTCACACTGCATCTCTCCTAGCCTGGCTGCTTGCTCCTGTGCTTATCTGGAGGGGAGAAACCAGGGCCCTTAGTGCCTCCAGAGCCTGTGACTCACATCTGTTTCTGCTGGAGCTTCAGTTGTTACCTTCATCCTGCGTGAAAGCCCCATCCCGTGGGGGTGATGCTGGAGCGTGGGTGCTGTTGGCTCCGGGCTGTCTGGGCTGTGGGGGTGGCCTGTCTGGCCTGGGGGAACTGCCCAGAAAGCTTTCACCTGGGAAGCTTGAGGTTAGGAGTCCTGCTGAGACACCCCATGTGCAGTCTAGACCAGCAGGGAGGGAGTAGCCACGACCCAGAGCTCTCGGGGAGCAGCAGGATCTCTGCCAGGCCGAGGAGATGAGCAGTGCTGTTGTCTGCAGACAGAGCCAGAGCCGCCGGTGTCTGGGGGAGTGTGGGGTGGATATCTGGGGCAGGATGACGAGGTCACCCTCAGCCTCTGTGCCTGAGCTGCATGCAGCGACCTGCAGACACGGCCCTTTCTCTAAAGGACAGTTTCCTCCTCTCTTTTCTCTCTTGCTGTCTCTCTCCTCCTCTCTGCTCTCCCTGGCCTGGTACCAGCAGGTTCGGCTGCAGCTCTGGGACACAGCAGGCCAGGAGCGGTTCCGCAGTCTCATTCCCAGCTACATCCGCGACTCCACCATAGCTGTGGTAGTCTATGACATTACAAGTGAGTGAAGCTTTGGTGTCTCCTCCTTTGAGTCCTCCCTGGGAGCAGAACTGCAGTTACAGCCACAAGTTCTGCGAGGGGGAAAAACCAGGGTAGAAACCTCCCTATTTGTGAGTGGCAACCAGTTCAGGGGAGGGGGGGTCCATGTGTGGGTGCTCCGGGGAGACCTGGAGAAGCCCCTGAGCTCAGGCAGAGCGTCTTCCCTCTCTGCCAAGTTCATCCTCAGCCACTGCCTGTTCCTTCTTCCCCCACAGACTTGAATTCTTTCCAGCAAACCTCCAAGTGGATCGACGACGTGAGGACAGAGAGAGGGAGCGATGTCATCATCATGTTGGTGGGGAACAAAACTGACCTGGCAGACAAGAGGTAACGGAGGGGAGCTGAGCTGCTGGCCTTCCTGCCCGCTCAGAGCAGGGAACTGCCTAAGTCTGTCTTGAGCTGATGTTAAATGAAGCAGAAGTAGATCCAGCTGTCCCCAAGAGAGAGGAGAATGTAATTAGACTCTGCAAATGTCATGGATTTCATGTTTCAGCACGAGTGTTTTGCTTTCAAACCCCTTAATCCTGCAGCACCACTCCTCCATCAC
Source organism: Upupa epops (assembly GCA_013397515.1). NCBI lineage: Eukaryota > Metazoa > Chordata > Aves > Bucerotiformes > Upupidae > Upupa > Upupa epops. The sequence goes on from VZRI01006795.1 coordinate 42,032, forward strand.
CGGGGGTGTAGCCTCCTAGAAGTCCACTGGCTCCTGCTTGTGTGTTTCCAGTCCAGATTCTTCTCCCCAGTGTTGATTTAGCAGGTGTTTACTGGGAGACTTTGCTTCTTTCTAAAGACCTCAGAAGCACTGTGGTTAAGGAAAGGTTTTGCTTGCAGTGCTTCCTGTCAGACCTGTTCCCACAGACCCCAGGTACTTTCAAATCACAGAGTCACAGGGTGTCAGGGATGGGAAGGGACCTGGAAAGATCATCCAGTCCAATCCCCCTGCCACAGCAGGAGCCCCTGGATCCAGGGGCACAGGAACAGCCCAGGTGGGTTTGAAACAGCTCCAGAGAAGGAGACTCCACAGCCCCTGCCAGGGCTCTGGCACCCTCACTGGGAAGAAGCTGCTTCTCCTCTGGATGTGGAACCTCCTCTGCTCCAGCTGACACCTGGTGCCCCTTGTCCTGGCATTGGGTGCCCCTGAGCAGAGCCTGGCTCCTTCCTCCTGACCCCCATCCTTCCCATCTGGATCAGTAGTCATGGGGTCCCCGCTCAGGCTCCTTTGTTCCCAGCTCAAGAGCCCCAGTTCCTCCAGCCTCTCCTCCTAAGGAATCTCTGCTTCCTGTGCTGCGGCACCTACGAAGTTTGAAGACTACAGGAGATTTGTTCAAGTGTCTCAGAAGGCAGAACTGGGAAACACCTGGGTCTCACGGCAAAATGAGGCCTCTTAAAATCAAGCCCTTGCTCTCTGCCTGTTGGCACACAATCCCAGAGGGACTGAGGCTGGCACAGCCCTCTGAGCTCCTCCAGCCCAGCCCAACACCTGACATCACCCCAGGGCTCTCAGGGCCCCAGACATGGGGACTCCCCCACTGCCCTGGGCAGTCCAGTCCAGGCTCTGAGCACCCTTTCCCTGAGGAAGGGCTTCCTGACAGCCAACCTCACCCTCCCCTGGCAGCTCCAGGCCCTGCCCTCTCATCCTGGCACTGGGTGCCTGGGAGAAGAGCCTGACCCCCAGCTGACTGCACCCTCCCTTCAGGGAGCTGGAGAGAGGGAGAAGGTCCCCCTGAGTCTCCTCTCCTCCAGGCTGAACCCCCCAGCTCCCTCAGCCTCCCCCATCAGCCTTTCCCTGATACTGGTGCACGTCCAGGTAGCAGAAGCAGCTGCTGCCTTGCCCTCTCTCTTGACAGGAGGTTGAGTTTGAGTTAGGTCGACCGGCTGAGGCTTTGAAAGCTGGACACAGTCCCGAGCTGAGGCTGAGCTTGCTCACATCTTCCAGAGTAGAAGCCATTCACTCTCAGATTAAAGCAGACTGTGATCAAGTGACGCTCTGAGGCCAGAAAGCTGGGCTAAAAATAGTCTGTTCTGGCTGGTGCAGCCTGTGCAGTCGTCCTCTTCTCTCCTCTCCTCTCAGCTCCACTTCGCTCGGCAGCAGCTGTTGTCAGGTTGCAGCTTGCCATGCGTTTGGGCTGGCATTGGACTGCTTTCCCTCGGTGCTCCTCCTTTCCCATGGCTGTCCCCGTTGCTGGAGGCAGGGTTCTCTGGGGGAGGGCGAGAGAGAAGCCCCTGAGCTGAGTGGGAGGTGTGGGAAGGCAGTGCTGGAGCAGGATGTAACCTGAAACAGGTATGGACAGGGGTTGTTCAGCGATGCCTTTGCAGGAGCTCTCTCAGCAGCAGCCTCATGGGTCTCAGCAGGCTCCTCCTGCTGCTGGCACCCTGTTGAAATCCTTCTGTAACCACAGGGATGTCCTCTTGCTGGCTTGTGGGACCTGCATTTTCTACGGGGACTCTTCCTTCCCCTCAGGAGGCTGTGAAGGAGGCTCAGACATTGAGCACAGGCTCCAGCCCCTGCCCGTCAGCTGCTGTTCAGGGCCTGAAGGTGCCAGAGGTTGGATGTTAGGAAGCCCTTCCTCTGGGAAAGGGTGCTCAGAGCCTGGACTGGACTGCCCAGGGCAGTGGGGGAGTCCCTGTGTCTGGAGGTGTTGAAGGACAGCCTGGCTGTGGCCCTGAGTGCCCTGGGGTGGCCACTGGGGTGCTGTTAGGTGCTGGAGGAGCTCCGAGGGCTCAGCCAGCCTCAATCCTTCTGGGATCCTGCCCTAAGCCAGGGTGTTCCCTGGGCAGCTGAGCTGGTTTCATTCCAACCCAGAGGTCTGGGAGACCAGATGGTTCCTGAGGTCTCTGTTAGTGGGTGATTGTGAGGGGTGCTGAAGAGCATCACAGACATCACTAACTCTTCCTGCCCTTCCTTTCTCTCCTTCTGCTCCTGTTTGCTGCTTTGTCCAGGCAAATCACTACAGAAGAAGGTGAACAGAGAGCCAAAGAGCTGAACGTGATGTTCATCGAGACCAGTGCCAAGACTGGGTACAACGTGAAACAGGTAGGGGTGGGTGCTCTCTGCCAGAGAGGCTCTGCTTTCCTGCTCTGTCTTCCTGTGCCACTGGGTCTGGGGGCTCCTGCTGGGGCAGGGGGACTGGACTGGATGCTCTTCCCAGCTCCCTTCCCATCCCTAAGGATTCTGTGATTCCCTGCTGCTGCTGTGGGTCTCTCCAGGGACAGAGAGCCCCTCCTTCCAAGCAGCCCTTCACGCTCTCCTTGCAGTGAGAGCAGCGTGAAGCCCTGTTCCTTGGGTTTGAACCCACTGTGTGTCCGTGGCTCTGAGCCTGCGAGCCCCCTCCTCCCCTGGTTCAGGAACTGCTCTGAGAGCAGAGCTTGGGGCAGCTGTAAGGGCTGGGGCTCTGCTGCTGGGTATCACCGTGAGATGAGGAGACGCTGGGGTCATCTGGGGGGGATTCTGGTCTGAATCCACTTTAGCCCTCGGTTCTACCTTCCTGCTGCTTTGGCGCTGAGAGCTCCTGCGAGCAGCACCTTGCTGACTGCAGCACCTTGCCAGTGCCTCCACAGCTTGGGGGGGGATGAGAGGCTCCCACCGAGCTGCTGGGAGATGAATGATCCTTAGCCAGTGATTCCTGTAGCAGTGACTGTTAGCTGCTGCCTCCTCGTCAGGAGGAAGAGGAGGAGCCCTAGGCACCGACTGCAGCCCCAGCCTGTGGTTGGAGTGGGGATGGGACAGCCCTTCCCAGCTCTGACCCATCCCTAACAGCTTCCCTGCCGCTCCCTCCAGCAGCAGCCCTGAACTGGAGGGGGGCTGAGGAGTTTGGGCTGTGGGCAGGGGTGTCTGGAGATGCTTTTTGATTCCCTGTGAAGCCCTCAGCTCCCCTTCTGCTGCCTTCCAGCTTTTCCGCCGCGTGGCTGCTGCCTTACCTGGCATGGACAGCACACCAGAGAAGAGCAAAGAAGACAGTATCCTTGTGTCCTCCTCAGCACCCCTCCCCTCCCTGGGCAGGGGGAGTCGGGCAGTTGCCCTCTGCTGGGTTGGGGTCATGGGCTTTTTGGCCCCCCTTGGGCTTCACTGAAACAGCGGGTGAGGGGTGGGGGGTAAATGGGGCACCCTGCTCGTGGGCTCTGTGTTAGAAACAGCTGCTTGGGGGTGCAGGGGCAGGGTTGTGTTGGCTCGAGAGGCCTGGGTCTGGGGGAGTCCCCAGAGGGTCAGTGCTGGGACCAGGCCTCTTCCATCTGCTCATGAATGACTTGGATGAGGGAGCAGGGGGCAGTGTCAGCAGGTTTGCTGAGGGCACCGAGCTGGGTGGTGTTGCTGACCCCC
>VZRI01006795.1:48196-59517 GCA_013397515.1 Upupa epops
AGGGTGGGGAGACCCCAAGTAAGGGGGTGGGGGGTAACTAGTGGAGTAAAGTAGTTCACTCCCCCTGCCCTCTGTGTGCAGTAGCGAGTGTGTCTGGCCCTGCTGTCTCTAGCTGTTAGCCGAGTAGGTGTGACTACCCCCGAGTATGGACTGTCTGCCCACAGCCGTGTAGCACTCAATAAAGGTTACTTCACCGACAGCCGTCCTGTCCTGCTGCCTGGGGGGCTCTTCCCGGAGGGGTAACAGCCCTGATCCAGCTTCCCCACGCAGGTGGGTGGAGGAAGGGCTTTAAATCGTCAGCCCTAGGGGCTGAGGTGAGTGGTACTGGGAGTACTGGTGGCTCCAGCTCCTCTTGATTGGATCCCATGCTCACAGGAGATGTTTTGTCCTCTCAGGGAGTGAGGGAGTTGGGTTTGGGGGGGCTCCAGAGGGGGGATTGGCCTTGCTGGTGGCCACAGGTGACCCCCTCGGTCCTGCAGGCACTGGTCCTGGGGTCATCAGTGCCACCCCGAGGCAGCGAGGGGAACCAGCCAGCTGGCTGCTGAGGGCTACCCTGCCCAACCGGGGACCAGCGATGCAGCGGTCTGGGAAGGGCACGGTGCCACCCTGCACCTGCTCCCCAGCTCTAGGAGCCCGGGATGGTCTCCTGAGCTGGTTCTTGGGGAGCTGAGCAGTCAGCACCAGCTCTGCAAAGCCGCCCCAGTGCCTCGGACACACTGGGATGCCCGAGCCCCTGGTGGGGGTGCTGCTGGTGGTCCTTGAGCAACTGAAGCTGCAGCAGCAGCGCTCGAGAGTCATGGCCCCACCAGAGGAAGCCAAACCCCGCTGCTGCTGGCCCTGTTGTTCTCCCAGCAGGAATCCCCACGGTCCCGTTGGCTCCTCACGGCCAGGAGGGTTGTGGAGGCCAGTCCAAACCGCCTCTGGTGGTCACTGGGGCTGGGAGCCCTGGGCACGCAGGAACGGAGAGCTCCAGGCACAGTAACAACAGCCTTGAACTGGAGCTGCCCTTCCAGTGGTGCCAGTCCCACCCCTCCCGAACCAGAGCCAGGCCCAGGCTGGTGCCCAGCAGTGCCCAGGCTGGTGCCCAGGCTGAGCGACTCCCCGAGGAGCATTCTGGTTGCTGCAGTCAGTTTAATCTTTCAGTTCCTACAGAGAGGGGGGGAAAACACTGCAGAGGGAGGCAGAGCAAGGGCTCAGAGAGGAGGGAAGGGGGAGCTCTTCACCTCAGCTGAGTCCCAAGAGGCCAGGGGCTGTGCCAAGTGAAGCGTGCGGGACCCCGCACAGCTCCCCGAGCCCTTCAGAAACCCGCCCTGGGCTTCTCTTCCTGTCCCAGGGGGTCCCTAAGCCGCCCAGAGCTCTGGGCCGACTCCTGAGGGGATTTTCCTGCTGTTCCTGAAGCCCTGAGCAAACCCAGCAGTATAAAAAGCAGAGGGAGGACAGCAGAGAAGGAAAGAGCAGCAGAGAGACGAACAGGTTGATCTCCTGGAGGACAAAGGCTCTGCTCAAGCTCACCGACACCCTCCCGGCCTTACGACAGCCTCATGAGAACCAGCACTGGATGAACCAGAAGAGAAGCACAGCTCTCGCCAGAGAAACTCCTCCAGCACCCGCGGCCACGCCAGCACCATCACCTCCTTTCAACTACAGACTAAAGCCCCATCAGGCTCCACGAGGCTCTGCTGCCGCCCCACCACGCGGGGAGCCGATAGCAGGACACCTGTACCCCCCCGGTGACAGCTGAAGCTCAGTGTGTGATCTCAGGTGTCCAGGAGAAGTAGTGGAGAGGTTTGTTTGGCAGGGCGGCCGCTCTGGAGAGGCAGCAGCCAGCCGCCTGCTAGTGCACAGTTCGTTCCTTCTGTCTCTGGTAGTCTGGGAGGGAAAGAGAAGGGCGGCTGTGGGTACCTGCTGGCTTGAAAACCCCCTGCCCTGCACGCAGAGAAGTCTGCTCTTCCCCCTGCCAGGCCTGGATGTGAACGGCTGAGCTGGCTCAAAGCCCTGAGAGCCAACAGCAGGGCACTCGGGGGCAGGAGGAGCCCTGTACCAGGCCAGAATCTGCAGGGCCTGAGAACCTGACAGGCTCTCCTCCCCTCGAGGACTCCTCTTAGCAAGGTCCCCCACACCCCTGGGGTGGAAACAGACAGCAGATGGAAAGGGAGGGATCTGAACAGAGCAGGGAGCTGTCACCATCAGCCCTCCACAGCCTGCGGCCGTGCTGAGGGGTGGATGGGGCTCAGGGGGAAGCCTGCAGCCCAGAGTGGTGAGGACTCTCTTCTCTTCTGAGCTGGGCATCTCTTAACCACCAGAACGTGACAGCTCCTGCTCCATCTTTCCCTTCTTTCTTCACTGAAGGGTCGGTTTCCATCTGGGGAGGATTCCCTGTCTGCCCTGCCTTCATCCCTTTCTATCTGCGAACTTTATAGGTGCAGAAACAGAGCTAAGCCAGTCCAACCCCTCAGTCGGGACTGAAACCAGTCCTAGAGGGGGGTGAAGCTCACAAGCAGTGTCCTCCGACAGCACAAGCCCCCCCAGAGACAGAATTCCCAAGGATAAGCAGCTTAACCTTAACCCTTCCAATCCAGCGATCATCCCAGTGCCTCCTCTGAGCTCAGACCTGACCCACTAAGCCCTGGGCAGGGGCTGTGGCCATCAGCCTCCGCAGCCGGGCACCCAGACTTGGAATCAGCAGGGGCACTTACTGTAGGGGAAGTACCGCACCCGCATGGTGATCTCACGGGCTGTCTTCAGGATCTCCACAGCCTGAAAGCACAGAGAGCTGCTCAGTGACCAGGTGAGAGCAGAACCCACTGAATCCTCGGAGCTCCAGGATCACCAAGCCCAGCCCTCATCCCAACAGCTCCCTAAACTCCAGGCTGTGTGGCCAGCTCCAGGGATGGGGACTCCTCCACCTNATGGTGATCTCACGGGCTGTCTTCAGGATCTCCACAGCCTGAAAGCACAGAGAGCTGCTCAGTGACCAGGTGAGAGCAGAACCCACTGAATCCTCGGAGCTCCAGGATCACCAAGTCCAGCCCTCATCCCAACAGCTCCCTAAACTCCAGGCTGTGTGGCCAGCTCCAGGGATGGGGACTCCACCACCTCCCTGGGCAGCCCCTTCCAGTGCTCAACCACTCTCTCAGCACAACTCTTCTTCCTCAGATCCAGTCTAACCCTCCCCTGATGCAGCCTGAGGCCACTGCCCCTCATCCTAGCATTAGGAATTGGGGAGGAGAGACCAGCAGCAGCCTCACTACAACCTCATTTGAGGGAGCTGGAGAGAGCAGTGAGGTCTCCTCTCAGCCTCCTCTTCTCCAGACTAAACCACCCCAGTTCCCTCCACTGCTCCTCACAGGGTCTGCTCTCCGGATCTGACAGAGGAGCGAGGTGGTTCTGTGCTGTGCAGGCTGAGAGCAGGGGGGAGCTCACCTTGCTGTGCTCAATGTCCTGGAAATCCACATCGTTCACAGACAGCACCTGGTCCCCTTCCTGCAGCCCAGCTCTATGCGCGTCAGAGTCAGGGATCACCTGCAGGGAGTTGGCAGAGCGAGTCATGATGATTCTGAGTACTGACACTGCTGCAGAAGGACTGGGGAGGACAGGGACTGTATCAGCAATGCTCCTCAGGCTAGGGAGAGGTCAGGGATCGGTCTGATTGCTGCTTGCTGCACGGCAAATTGCAGCCATGAGTTAGTGGAGACACTGAAGGCGTCTGGCAGCCTCCCTGCCCACCCGGTCGGCTCGGCAACACCCCAGGGGACAGACGTACAGAGCAGGAGAGGGGAGGGCAGGAAGGACAGACACACCTTGGAAATGAAGATCCCCAGCTGTGAGGCTTTTCCTCCTCGGATGTTGAAGCCCAGCTGTGAGAGAGACCAGCAGTGAAACGCAGATCCCCTCAGTGACCCCCTAAGGCCCCATCCCACCCACACCTGACCCAGGCTGTGACCAGGTGTTGCTGGCAGAGTAGAGGGTCTGTGTTTCCCCAGGGTCTCACCTGAGCCCCGGGTGGCTTCTTGAGGCTGATGGTCCTGGGCAGGAACTGGGTCAGCTCGTTATTGTAATCGGGGTGATACAGGCGCTGCAAAGCGAACCGGCCCCGTCAGGAACCCGTACCCCCTAGTCGCCACCCTCAAGCCAGCTGGGACACCTCAACACCACCCCCGTACCCCGAGCCGGGCTGGAACCCCTCACCACCTCCCCATCCCGGTCTCTCTCACCTCATGAGGCGGCACCCAGGCCGGGGGGCTCTCGTACGGGGGCAGAAAAACCACCGGGAAGTCATCGTAGCGCAGCCGCCCCTCCATCCCGCTGCGCCGTAAAGCAAAGCCCCGCTGCCGTAAAGTACCGCCGCGCAGTCGTAAAGGAAAGCCCTGTTGCCGTAATGTAACGCCGCGCTGTCGTAAAGCAACGCCCCGCTGCCGTAAAGCCCTTCGCGCTTAGCCCCGCCTCCTCCTGTGACGTGTCGCGTCGCCATTGGCCGCTGCGCCGCGCGGCCCCAGTTTGAGTTGTTGGCGGTTACGGTAGCGGGCGGCAGCGACTCCGCGGTTGTGCGGGCCCCGCGAACGGGCGGTACCGACCCCCCCACCCCTTTATCCGCTTCGCCGGGGCCGATTCCTTCGCTGCGGGGTATGGGCGCGGCTCTGGGCTTTGTTAGATCGTAGCACCCCCTTTCCCCCGCGTCCCTGCTAGGCCTCGCCCCCGCCCCCCNTAGGCCTCGCCCCCGCCCCCCCCCCGGTTAGGCCTCACTCACCCGCCCCGTTAGGCCGGCCTCACCCAGTCCCCTCAACTAGGCCTCTCTCACCCCCGTAGCTGGGCCTGACGCGGCCCCATTCCCAGCCAGGGTACTTGAAAATGGAGAAGGAAGATGATAAGGGCATCCCGGTCCGCGTGGCCCTGCGATGCCGGCCTATGGGGCCGAAGGAGATGAGCGAGGGCTGTCAGATGTGTCTGTCCTTTGTGCCGGGGGAGCCGCAGGTAAGAGCTGTCTCTCGTGGAAGCGTTACCCTCACCCTATACCTCAGCCTGGGCTGTGTGCTGGGGCATCGTGCTCAGACCCGGCTGTGCTGGTCTTTTCTACAGGTGGTAGTTGGGAGCAACAAGCCCTTCACCTTTGACTATGTGTTCAACCCTTCTGTGGAGCAGGAGGAGGTCTTCAACACAGCTGTTGCCCCTCTCATACGAGGCATCTTCAAAGGTTTGTGGTGCCTGGGTTCCAGTGTGGCTGTGTGATGCTGGGGGTCTGGTGGGCTCGGCAGTGCGGGGGAAGGTGCTGGTCCATTCGCCTTTAATTCTCACTTTTTCATTGATTTTTCTCAGACTGTAAAATCCTGGGTTATCTGGACTCAGTCTCCAGCAGGAAGGGCCTGGTCTTGCCTCTTTACAACCTTTGTACTCCCCAGGGTTTGTTATGGTAAAATCGGTTGTTTCATAAGCGCTGAAACCCAAGTTTGAGGGTTCTGACAGTCCCAGTCCCTTGCTGGCACCAGGCAGGTGGAGGGGTCAGTCCTCCAAGCAGGCTGCTGGAGCAGCCAGGGTTTGTGCCTATCACATTCTGCTGACAGGCCTGGGTGCAAAGCACCGTTGCAAAGCACAGCATCACAGTGATGGGAACAAAAAGGACCACATGAATCCCAGAAGGATTGAGGCTGGCAGAGCCCTCTGAGCTCCTCCAGCCCAGCCCAGCACCTAGCAGCACCCCAGCGGCCCCCCCAGGGCACTCAGGGCCACAGCCAGGCTGCCCTTCAACACCTCCAGACACGGATGGGGACTCCCCCAGTGCCCTGGGCAGTCCAGTCCAGGCTCTGAGCACCCTTTCCCTGAGGAAGGGCTTCCTGACAGCCAACCTCACCCTCCCCTGGCAGCTTCAGGCCCTGCCCTCTCCTCCTGGCACTGGGTGCCTGGGAGAAGAGCCTGACCCCCAGCTGACTGCACCTGCTCTTCAGGGAGCTGGAGAGAGGGAGAAGGTCCCCCCTGAGTCTCCTCCAGGGTGAATGCTCCTGGAGCTCCCAGCTCCTTCAGCCCAGTCCTGATGGCCACACTAGTGCTGATCCAAGGCAGGGAGCCAATGACAGTCTCGCACACAGGCTCTGTACACATCCTCACCTATCTCCTGGCTGCGCACACTGCTCACTGCCTGGGCAGCGCCCCAGTTCTCGGTACCTGCTGGCCTTCAGCCAGATTCCTTGCTAACACCAGAGCAGACTTCAAACCAATTCTGTTCTTAAGCTGCAGGTGGGGTCAGACTTCAGCCAACCTGAGGGCTGCCTACTCTCTCTGGGGGGTTTCAAGCCTGCCTTCAGGGTCAGGCTAACAAGGTGACTGGTAGGTACCTGTTCATTTCTGAAGTGATCTGCTGCAGAACAAGGTGTTGATGTGGTCAGCATCCCCGAGCAGCAGCTGTTAGCAGTGCTGGGGCGGCATAGAGCCCCCGCTGGGTTGTGTGTCTGTGCCTGGCTGTCGTCAGCCAACAGCTTGGCCTGAAAAAGGGCTGCAGTGACTACTTTCTCTGTTTTAGGGAGCTTTTCGTTGACTCTTTCTCCCCCCCCACCCTTTCCATAACCCTTGTGAGGCCGCTTCAGCCAGCAAGCAGCGCTGTGGAAGGCCCTGGTGACGGTCTGACGCAGTCACCCTTGGTCCCTGCAGGGTACAATGCCACTGTCTTAGCCTACGGACAGACGGGCTCCGGCAAAACCTACTCCATGGGAGGTACCTACACGGCTGAGCAAGAGCACGAACCCAGCGTGGGGGTCATCCCTCGGGTCATCAGACTGCTGTTTCAGGAGAAGGAGCAGAGGGAGGACTGGGAATTCATCCTCAGAGTTTCTTATCTAGAGGTGAGAGAGGGCTTGGGGGGGGGGGTTTCAAGCTGCTCTAAGTTAGAGATCAGTTGAACTTGGAGGAGGTGCCCTCCTGAGATACCAGCTATTCCTTCAATCCAAACCCAAGGCCGTGCCTGGGCTCTGAGTCCTGAGTGCCTTTCCCTAAGGGCTGAGTGGGTTTGATGTTGTGTGAAGCCATGACTCGAGCGGAACTGCATCCGTCTTGGTTGGGGTTGTTCTGCCGGGCTGTAACTTGGAGCTGCTGCTCTGGAACTTTCAGATCTACAATGAGGACATCCTGGACCTGCTGTGCTCATCGAGGGAGCGGGCGTCTCAAATCAGTATCCGGGATGATCCCAAAGGCAGCATAAAGGTCTGTGCACCTGTTCGATGGGGGGTGCTTGAGGATGCTGTGGCTCAAGGGGAGTCGCCAGTCCTCATTCCTCCCAAAGCTGAGCTGTTGATCCTCCTTAGGTTGCCCCAGACTCAGACTGTTAGCCCCACCTCTGTTTGGATGGCTGAGTGTTGCTCAGGGGGTCCCTTCAGCCCTTGTCCAACCCTGTTGTGTTTGTGCTCTTCAGTATGGCAGGCGGGGTGTGAGACAAAGGGATCCTGAGGAGGAGCTGTTGAAGTGCCCCAGTTATTTGCTTGATAAGATGTGGTGTAGTTACTGACAGAGGTCAGCACAGGTTCTTGCTGCTCCACACCAGGCTAGGGGAGGCTCTGACTGGGTGTTCCCAGAGGCTTTGCTCTAACCTGAGATGATTAAGTGGGAGGGAAGGGGAAGGGGAGGCTAACGGCTCCTTTCTTCCCGGCCACAGATCGTAGGGCTGACAGAAAGAAACGTCTCCAGTGCCCAAGATACTGTAGCCTGCCTGGAGCAGGGGAACAAGTCCAGAACGGTGGCCTCCACGGCGATGAACTCGCAGTCCTCGCGCTCCCACGCCATCTTTACCATTTACATTGACCAGAGGAAGAAAGCAGACAAGTGAGTGTGACCGTGCGGCCTCTCCTGGTGCTGCTGGGGGTCTGGTTTGCTCCAAACAGCATCGTTCTGTTGTTCCTTCTTGGTCTGGGATGAGAACTGCTGCTGAGACAGTCCCTTTACCTGCCTGTCTTTGATAGGGGTTGTGTTTTCCAGCCCAGTAGCTCGCCTGTGGTAGCCCCTGGCCTGCTGCTTTCCTACCTGCACGTGTACTTGAGGCACTAGAGCTGTTATTTCTGCCCTAGGAACAGCAGTTTTCACTGCAAGCTGCACCTCGTTGATCTGGCTGGCTCTGAGAGACAAAAGAAGACCAAAGCTGAGGGAGACCGACTGAAAGAAGGTCTGGTAGCCCTCGGGTTTCCCACCCCTTCTGAGTTAATGAGTGGAGTTCCTCGTCAGGACAAGCAATTAACCTTTCCAGCCTGCTTTCTCTAACCTTCACTCTCTTTTTAAAGCACAGCTGATAGAGGTGGCTCCGCTCACTGTCATCTCTTTGCCTGCAGGCATCAACATAAACAGAGGTCTCCTCTGCCTGGGCAACGTCATTAGCGCTCTCGGCGATGAGAACAGGAAGGGGGGCTTTGTCCCCTACAGAGACTCCAAGTTAACGAGGCTGCTGCAAGGTGAGAGACGGGTAATGGTGACCCCTAAACCTGCAGGTGTGCCTGTGTAACAGGCAGCAGCCGAGCCACCCAGCAGCCAGGCAGCCAGCCCCAGCTCTCTCCACTGGGCTGTGGGAGACTCTCTGGTTCAGCCTTCGCTACCTTACAGCGGTCTCTTAGTGGGCACTCGTGCTGTCTCTGCGCTCTGACTGCACCTTGTTTTCCTCCCCAGATTCTCTGGGTGGTAACAGCCACACTCTCATGATCGCCTGCGTCAGCCCGGCGGATTCCAACCTGGAAGAGACTCTCAACACCCTGCGTTACGCCGACAGAGCGAGGAAGATTAAAAACAAACCCGTTGTCAACCTTGATCCCCAGGCTGCCGAGCTGCAGCAGCTGAAGCAGCAGGTACTGCTCCTTCTCCCGTGTCCTTTTGGTACTCAGCCGAGTAAACACTGAGCAGTGACCCAGGAGGCCGAGTTACACACGGCATCCAGGACATCCTGCGTGCCTCTCTCTCGTGAGTGGCTACCTGAGTGCTGTAAGGGCAACACACGAATACTTCATGTGATTCCACAGCAGCTATGCAATGCACAGGGCAAAACCAGTGACCCCCAGAGCAGCTTAGCAGGGTGTGATCTCCACTCGGGTGTTCCTGTAGCTCAGGAAGGTGAATGAGCTGGTCAGGAGCTGGTCAGCAAAGGGAGTCCTGCGCTTGGCTCACCTAGGGCCTGTTGTCGTTCTAGGTCCAGCAGCTGCAGGTGTTACTGCTGCAGGCCCACGGAGGGATCCTCCCGGTGTCTATCAAGTAAGATCTGTAGGTGACCACCCACAGCTGGGGGCTGTTGCACGCCAGTGAAACCTCTCGCTCTGCACGGGGCTGGAGAGGGAGGGAGGAACAGGCTAGCTGCTTTCTGATGGGATCTGGACAGGTTTCTTCCTCCTGTGGTGATGGTGGTGGTAGTTTTGCCCTGCTGACTGAGTTCCATGCGTGTGTGGGTCGTGTTAGGATTGCAGCAGTCCCTTGCAGGGGGACCCCTGTTCCCATGCAGTCAGCATGAGAGGAGCTAGGTAGTGTCTTGTCTCCAAGTACCTGCTTCCCAGACCCATCCACCCCTCTCTGCTTCCCCCCTCTACCCCTAAATGTAGGGCACCTCTGTGGCTCTTAACAGCATGAAGAGCAGAGGGAGGGTTGGACTGTGCAGGCACTGCTCTGAGGGCACCTTCAAACCCAAGAGCGTGCAGGCTGCAGGCCTGCTGCTGGTTCAGCACAGCAGTGGGTGTGTTCTGCTTTTCTAGGCTGCCTTAGAGAACTCTTTACAGTCAGACTGCACTTCCAGTTCTTTCTGTTCCCCTCCTACAACCTAGAGGTGCTGTTAAGTTTCAGTTAGGAAGCTTGGAGGTCACTTCAGTGCCAACCCCTAGAGCAAACTGGGCTTTGCTGTTGTAGTAGCATGGCACCTTCGGAGAACCTCCAGTCCCTGATGGAGAAGAACCAGTCCCTGATGGAGGAGAATCAAAAGCTGAGCCAAGGGCTGAGTGAAGCTGCTGGGCAGACAGCGCAGCTGTTGGAGAGGATCATTTTGGTAAGATCCAGTTAGCCAGGGGGGAGCTTTCACTTCCCTCTTAGCTGAACATTAATCAACAGCAGCTCCTGTGTTAATGGAGTGCTAGGAACAGGGAGAGGGTCCTTTCTCATTTACACAGAATCACAGGATGATTGAGGCTGGCAGAGCCCTCTGAGCTCCTCCAGCCCAGCCCAGCACCTCACAGCACCCCAGTGGCCACCCCAGGGCACTCAGGGCCACAGCCAGGCTGCCCTTCAACACCTCCAGACACGGGGACTCCTCCACTGCCCTGGGCAGTCCAGTCCAGGCTCTGAGCACCCTTTCCCTGAGGAAGGGCTTCCTGACAGCTAACCTCACCCTCCCCTGGCAGCTTCAGGCTCTGCCCAGCGAGTGGCCCAGCACTGCCCCCAGGACTGGAGGGGAGGCCTCGCCAGTGCCCAGTCCAGGGGCAGAATGCCATCCCTAGCCCTGCTGGCCACACTAGTGCTGCTCCCAGCCAGGATGCCCTTCGGCACCCTGCTGGCTCCTGTCCACCCAGTGCTGCCAGGTCCCTCTCTCCAGGCTGCTCTCCAGCCACTCAGCCCCAGTCTGGAGCTGCAGGGGGTTCTGGTGGCCACAGTGCAGGCCCCTGCCCTTGGCCCTGTTCATCCCCCTCTATTTCAAACCTGTGGCTGTTAGCTGCAACAAGAAGTCTTTCAGAGCCTCCCCCCCAGCTCTGCTCTGACCCACAGCCACCCATCCTCTTGCAGAACAGGCTGTTGGGCCTAAACAACCTGGTGGCCATGGGTCACACCAGACCTTCCAGTGGCCCAGGCTGCCAAGATCTCTGTGGCTACCAATCCCTTAGCTGCCCTCTGCTTCTGATTTGACTTTCCCCCCTGAATTCAGTCTAATTCTGACTTCTAGGAAGAACAAGAAAATGAGAAGATGAGTGCCCAGCTGGAGCAGCTGCAGCATGCTGTGTGAGTCTGCGTTCACACCCTGCTCCTGCTGAGGGCACGGTGTTCAGCACCAGCCCGTGGTGCTGGGATGGCTGGGATCAGTCGGTCTGTGTGCTCATCCAGTTGTGGCTTGCGTGGGGAAGACTTTAGTTGCCAGGCAGTACTGCTGAACGTGCTCTCCCCTTTGCATTGCAGAGGCAGGGTTGACCTGCAGAAGCTGGTGGAGACTGTTGAGGATGAGGAGCTCAAGGGCAACTTGGAGGTGCTTTGCAATCTGCAGCAGACGTTGGCTGAGCTGCAGGTAAGGCTGGATCCAGGAGGGAGCGTGCCTGGAAAGCTGACTAAGGGAACCTAGGGCTGTCACAGAGTGACTGAGGCTGGCAGAGCCCTCTGAGCTCCTCCAGCCCAGC
>VZRI01006799.1:0-39227 GCA_013397515.1 Upupa epops
CTCCTGGCATGGGCCCTTCTCACCTAGTGTTTCATTTTGTGTGTCGCTTTTACTAATAAAGTGTTTCAGTCAAACTTGTCCCATTTATTGTCCTCAAACAACAAACATCTCATGGTGCAGAAGGAACACTTCTGCCTACCAGGCCCTTCCACAGCAACCCTCATCTCTGCGACAAGCAATTGCCTTGCATGGGTGACTACTGCAGCCTTAACCCATGTACCATAGGGAAACAGCCACTGCTGTGCCCTGCTCTCACAGACCAGAATATCTTCTGGTATATGGGGTTATCCTCAGGTAAAAGCTACCACTCCAGCACCTTTCAGGTAAACATGAGGATTTTATATCACATTCCTTTCCCCTATTTTCTCATACTCTTTCCTTTTTCAATTCACATTTATCCTCTTTACAACCTCTGGCCTCCTTAGCTCAGTCTGGTGGCTTTTGTCTGGATCTTCTTTTGCTCCTGATAGCAACCTTAGAGAGATTTGCAGACTGGAACTGGGGAGAGAAATTACTAGTGTATTTATGTCCTACAGCGTGTAAATTTGTGTGCTCGAAGTGCCACACCTAGATTTTACTTTTCAGAAGTAAAAAAGCAAAAATCCTCCTGACATTGCAATTCTATTGGAGTCACAAAGATCACAACTACTCTGGCAACTAAGTTTGTGCATAAAAGGAAATGCAAGATTATGATCCTTATTGGTCCCCTCCAATTTGAGCTACTCTGATTCTATGACAGCAGGGACTCAAAACACTTCCTCATGGCAAGAGTGTTTAGACACTGGAATGGACTGCCCAGGGAGGTGGTGGAGTCCCCATCCTTGGAAGTATTTAAGAAAAGACTGAATGTGGCACTTAGTGCCCTGGTCTAGCTTATTGTGGTAACATTAGGTCATAGGCTGGGCTTGATGATCTCAGAGGTCTTTTCCAGCCTCAATGATTCTGTGATTCTGTGAAAATTAATGATTTCTGAAAGATTCTAATCCTGACAATTTTTCCCCTCAGCCATTCTCCTTCAATCACATGAACAGAATCAGTTGTGCATGTTTTACAGACCTTTAGCAATGTTTCTGTTACATTCCTTCACAGTGTAATACAGCAGGGTGGCTCTAACATTTCTTAGCTCATTTGCCTCCTCACCCTCTGCCTTGTCTGAGGTATTACAGTATTACAGTATTACAATATAGTAGGGATTGGAAGGGACCTCTGGAGATCATCTAGTCCAATCCCCTTGCCAGAGCATATTCTCCTGAAGTAAATCACACAGGAACACGTCTCCGTAGATGGAGACTCCTCAACTTCTCTGGGCAGCATATAAATCTCCTCGAAATCGTTCTCACAGTTTTCTTTATACAGTATTGTTGTCCTAATTAACTTTAAAGCAACAGGGCACCTACAAGGATAGTGAATTGCCAACCTTGCTAACAAATTCAAAGCCATACTCGCTAGGATGTGGTCTAGTTTGTTCTTTGCAGTATAAATGCAAAGTTTGTCTCAGTAAACCACTGCTCAGTTACACCAAAGGCAAGAATTGAGCACTGAGACATTCATAGCAGCATTAACATCTGCCCCTGTCTTTTCATTAAAAATTATTGAAAGCCTTGAACTACCACGGGCAGGGGAAAAGATAAACTTGTACTTAGCCCTCATCTCCACATTTCTGAGTCCACTCTGCAAAGCAATTTCTGTCAAACACTATTCCCATCTCCCATCACTTTG
Source organism: Upupa epops (assembly GCA_013397515.1). Lineage (NCBI taxonomy): Eukaryota > Metazoa > Chordata > Aves > Bucerotiformes > Upupidae > Upupa > Upupa epops. The sequence goes on from VZRI01006799.1 coordinate 1,720, forward strand.
ATATACACAGGAACATCATACACAAAATAAAGCCAGGACACTGACTTTCAAGAGGAAGACTTGAGGCTTCTGCCTATCTGTACAAACAAAGGATTATAAGCCATGCAGCATCAGTCCTCTGGAACTGCGCTCTACCTCCTAATCAATGTAGAAAATTGAATGGCTATCAAATCGAACCACAATGAAGCTCAAAAGCTGTGTCCAGTGGGTCTGTCTGAACTGCTTAAAGAATATTTTTGTTTTCAGTCTAGCGCCTAACAGTCCACTCTCAAAGTGGAGTAAAGATCCAAAACAGATGAAAGGAATTAATACTGGAGAAAAAACACATCTTTGCTCCACCAGGTCTTATGTGTGAACTGCCAGGCATGAAGGACACATGGCTCAACTGTAGAGCTGGGTGTTCTAAGCAAGAGTCATCACAGTAATGCCTTCCTGATTCAGAAAGGCTGGATAACCTTTTATGCATTATAATTTTAATAGATGTCTCTTGATTTTTTAAAAATATTGGTATTAATACATACAATATTTTGTTCAACAGCTAAAAAGTTGGGTCCTATTTTACATGGCTCTTGAGCCAAGGAGTTTTATGTCATTTTTTGTTATCTAGAAAATGTTCCTATTCGCTACATATACAAAAACATTGAATCATAGATTGGTTCAAGTTGGAAGGTATCTCAGAGGTCATTTAGGTCCAACTCCCTTGCCATAGGCAAGAACACCGCTCACCAGACCAGGTAGCCCACAGCCCCATCCAACTTGTTCTTGAATGCTTCCAGGGAAGAAGCATACACAATCTCCCTGGGTAACTCGTTCCACTGACTCAGCAACCTCAGAGTAAGGAATTTCTTCCTAATCTACACCTGCTGTCTTTTAGCTGGAGATTCCCCTTGTCCTATCACTACACTCCATTGTAAAAATTCCTTCTCCAGCTTTCATGTAGGCTGTCTTCAGGTACTGGAAAGCTACTATAAGGTCGTCCCCAGAGCCTTCTTTTCTCCAGGCTGAACAGCCCAAATTCCCTCATCCTGTCCCAAGACCTGTGATCATCCCTGTGGCCTTCTCTGGGTGGGGGACACAAAACATCCTCTCAGCACCAAAGGATGTTTCCTTTCTAGTGGACAGACCTTTTGTAAACTATCATTTCCTTCTATTCTAGAGCTGGTGGGATCATGAAGGTCCTCAAGGTTGATCTAGACATGTGGAAACTTACTTTCATGACAGACAACATAAATTCTTTCACAGCAGGCCCAGAAAAGGAAGACAGACTGGCAGAAGGATCAATGGGCTTTCAGTGCTGGTTAAGCAGTTAAGGGTAACAAGAAAGGGAAGCATGGGGCACAGAGAGGCAGGGAGAGAACACAAGTCTGAAGAGAGCAAGGATACAACAGCTTAGTAAAAATTTTTAAGTTTAGAAGAGCTCTCATTGCTTTTTCTAAGAACATGCAAAATTTCAAGCCTATAATCAATACATGGCATTTCCAACATGCTAGGGTCAAGCCCACACATGTAACTGGGAAAAACTGGTTCTTTTTACTGGCATTTAACCATATCGTGTCCATTTTTAAGCTCTTCATCCATCATCTTTCTGTTCCTTCAATCAGTCTCCTCAACAGCAATTCTGAGTACATAAGAGCAGTGATTCTAGCTCGTTGCTAAGTCCCACATAACAACCACATGCATCCAATATTTCATTGTGTCAATATCTCTTTTCTTTTCAGAGTAGCAATGGGAAGGACACATTGCTCTCTGGAGTGGTTTTCATTAGTTAGCTTATCTGCCTCAGCTACAATTCTGTTTTATTCAATTCTCTTCCTCAGTTTCTCTGAAATAACAAAAAAGTCTGGACTTGATGATCTCAGCGGTCTTTCCCAGACTTAATAATTCTGTGATTCTAGAATGTAAATGCAGACTCGGCAGTCTAAAACTATCAACAACAGAACACCCGTAGATTTATGCAAGATGTATTTTAACCCAGACAAAAAATACTTACTACTCTGTCATAGGAAATGGTTTACATGGCCAGCAAGCCCACATAATAGATTACAAAAATAAAAAGAAACATAGATCTGCTGCAGAACATACAGCTGAACCACTGTAGTATCAAACACTCTTCTCTGCTAATACTTGAATAGTGTTAGAGGTGAGTCCACAGCTCTCAACAGATTATGACTTAAAATATTTTCATTTTGTATTTGTGACTTTCTAGTGTTTTCTTCTACCTGACAAATGACATCATTTCCCACCGAGTGAGATCTTTCCAGGGCATCATTCACATTGTGGAAGTAACCCAAACACTAATGTAAATCAATCTTTGCTTCTAGAACCATGCAAACTAACACTACGTAAACACATTATATTATGTGAATAACTCTTTGACATCTATTTTAAGTCAAATACTGTGACTATCTTATACAACTGTTAGGGTAGTCATGCCAAGTAGTCCAGGAGGAGAGATGAATAATTTAAATATAACCTAGTTCCCATAAAAATTCAATACATCATCAGGGTGTTGTCATTCATTTAGGGTGAGATCTAGAAGGCAGCCAGTCACAAGCAGTGTCCCTCAGGGCTCAGTTTTGGGGCCATTCTTGATTAATATCTTTATTGATGACCTGGACTTGGGGATTGAGAGCACCCTCAGTCAGTTTGCTGACGACACCAAATTGTGTGGGAGTGTTGATCTGCTCAAGGACAGGAAGAGTCTGCAGAAGGACTGGGAGAGGTTGGATCGATGGGCTGAGGCCAACTGTCTGAGGTACAAGAAGGCCAAGTGCCAGGTCCTGCATTTCAGTCACAACAATCCCAGGCACCACTACAGGCTGGGGGATGAGTGGCTTGAAAGCTGCCCAGCAGAAAAGGACCAGGTGGTGCTGGTAGACAGCTGGCTTAATATGAGCCAACAGTGTGCTCAGGTGGCCAAGAAGGCCAACAGCATCCTGGCCTGGATCAGTAATAGCGTGGTTAGCAGGAGAAGGGAAATTCTCATGCCCCTGTACTCGGCCCTTGTGAGGCCTCATCTTGAATACTGTGTTCAGTTCTGGGCCCCTCATTATAGGAAAGACATGGAGATGCTGGAGCATGTCCAGAGGAGAGCTACCAAGCTCGAGAGAGAACCAGTCATGTTAGGAGAGGCTGAGGAAGCTGGCCAGGTTTACTTTGGAGGAGCTGAGGGGGGACCTCATTGCCCTCTACAACTACCTAAAAGGAGGTTGTAAAGAGGTGGCTGTTGGCCTCTTCTCCTTAACTTCTGACAGAACCAGGGGCAAATGGTCTGAAGTTGAGGTAGAGGAGGTTTAGATTGGGTATTAGGAAGAAATTCTTTACAGAAAGAGTGGTGAGGCACTGGAATGGCCTTCCCAGGGAGGTGGCAGAGTCACCATCCCTGGAGGTATTTAAAATACATGTACACATGGTGCTTCGTGACAGACTATAGTGGCAGGCATGGAGGAATTTGTGTTTTTACATTGAACAGGTATTTAGGTTTTTTCTGGGCATGGGAATGGTTGGACTCAGTGATCTAGGAAGTCCTTTCCAACCAGGATTATTCTGTGATTCCATGATTCTGTGATTGACACCACCACCACTTCAGAGAAACTGATGGTGCTGTGCACTTGTAGTTTAAACCCATGTGCAAAAATCCCTCTTCCACAGTGAAATCACATATCAGAAGCACTACTTGGTCCTGAAAAAACTCAATGGAACCTGTCCTCCAACTCTTGGTATCGACACTCCCCCACACAACTCATAGTTAGCATTGCTGCCTGACTCTTGTCTTCTCTTAATATGAACTTCTAACACCTGTATCCCACATGCTCTGCTTTCAGAGATAGGACTGCTCATAATGCCAGAGTTGAGACATCCTGAAAATTCTGCCTGGAGCATCTCTGGGAAAGTTATTGTGAATTAATTTCAGACCCCTAGAGGGGAAGAGCTGAGTTGGGGCATCCAAGTCCTAAGCAAGAAGTCCATGTGGACACAGCATCTCTGTTTTGCAGAAATAATTAATAGAACAGAGTCACAGAAACAGTCACCTCAGTTACTTACAATGGAAAACCTTGGACCCACCCATCTCAGAGTACAAATCTCAAGAACATTGTTTAGATTTTATTTTTATGCAACACATTGTTTTTCCCCTGTAGAACAAACAGGCAGCAGAATCCCCTTGCCTTGTTACAAAATACACATTCGGCAAGCCTGGCTGGAAACACAGGTTTCATATTCCAAGTGAAATGGAGGAAGAGTATCTCCCAAACACAGACGAACTTGCCTCACTTACCCAGAACCATTGTGAGGCAGCACTAACAGCATCACCAATATGGAAACTATGTTTTGTAGAAGTTAACCCATTACAGCTATTCTGATAAATAGACAGAACACAGAAATGACACACAGCTGCTCAGTTAGCTAGCTTAGCTATCACACACAGCAGCCAAACTACACAAGTGTTTTGAAAGTTTTCCTCTCACAGAGATGTGTTAGATGCCCTGTACAGTTATTTGAGACTAAATTCCCATGATGAACAAGGAAAGAAATTCTGGATAACCATGTTCAAGGACAATGAACCCAAACTGGAAGTGATACAAAGGTTTGCTACTAGCAGGGCCAAAGAAGAGAAAGCCACAGTGCTAAAAGAGACTCTAAGTGTGTAGCTTACCTAGTCTAACAAGAGGAGAGGTGAAAATGTACAGCTACCTTCCAAAAATAAATGAAGGGTATAAATACTAAACAAATGGAAAACTTCTTTGAGGTAACTGGCATTGTTTGCACAAGAACAAGTGAGGTAAAGTAGCCTAGAAATTAAAAGATTAATCAGATCAAAGAATAATCTGATCAAACTATCATAAATAATCTTAATGGAAGTAAACCCCCCTATTCTTAATACACAACATGACAGGTTTATGATAAAGGCTACATGATGCAGCTCCTACACCAACAAAGAAATACACCCACATTAATTGCAATTGCATCTTGCATTAATTACATGTACAAGAAATCTATCCAGTTCCTCAGGCACATCCTTTGGTGTTGCAGTTCCAAGCACTGCATAACTGATCCCTCCTACCTAAAGGGATGACACATGAAGCATGTGTGTCACAGTAAAGGGCTTTGCTGGTTCAGAATGGAATTATACTATACACATACTTTCTTTCATTCTGCATTTGCTGTGTGATTGAAAGTTTATAAAACATAAAGAGAAGCCCAGCAACCATCTCGATACCAGCAAAAGCAACTTCTGCATCAAGAAGTTTTATACCTGTGGATAAGCCCTTTGCATGAAAAACTCTCATGCAAGTGGCTTTCTCCAGAGGTGGCTGCTGCTCTGGGAGCTGAGAGCACTGAGGCACTTTGCCATAGAAGCAGTGCTTCATAAGGAAGATCATTAAAAAGAAAAAAATGAAAAGTAATTACTCACTGACTTAGATACTCTCACCAAAACTTATGTTTAAACCTGCACTTGTTACTGGGTCAGTGTCCAAGCTGCTGATCTGGATCCTGCTCTGCAGCAAACAAGCCACATTGTAATAGTTGAGATCTTGGTAGTGGTTTCACTTCAGTTGTTTTTTCTGCTGCAACACTTGAGATTGCTTGGTTTGGATACTTGCTACTGATCCTTACAGACAGTAAGAAGTCAAACACAGTCCTAGTCCAGGTCATGCAGTTTAAATTAAATTGTGAGACAGTGTTAATTAAATTCCTGACCAGAACACACACACTCTGTTCAGTTTCCACCACATGCCAGGCTAAAGTCCTTAAAGAAAGCAGCCCATGTTCTATTTTCATAGACAAATTGCATTAAATACAAACATGGTCACCAATTTCAGTGGGACATTAAATGCATTTGATACCTGCAGCCACAAGCACCCCTGCTTTCCTTATATAATTCCTCACAAGTACTAGGACCAATACTTGTTCCTAGTTCTCTACCTAATATTTTGACTTGTATCTTAGATATACTCAGTTACCTTTACTTCTGTTTTACTTGGAGGTAGCATTACTTTTTCTCAGGGAAAGGCTCAGTGTTCCAAAGACGTGTCATTAACAGCATTACCAGTAGCATTATGCCAGTACTAAACTAATAATATTACCCAAATCACAGCACCCGGTTTGCATAAATGAAATGGGATGGGAGCCATATTCTGGAAGAAACACAGCACAGATTTTCTTTAACCCTAATCAGCAACAAGGGCTGGTTATCTCTTGAAAACAACTTTGTAATAATGCTGCTGAAAGATTTTCTGTTCTATGAGGTTCAAAAAAAACAAGGAGGGTCTTGATTTAATTTTTTTCAAGGATGATAAGAAGGTACTTGTTTTTGGTTTGGCTTTCTTCACATTATTTGGGATCTGCATGCTAATTGAAGACAGAGGAAGTCTGTTGCACAATAGAACAACTGTTCTAGCAAACATGTCTCAACAGAAATGCTTACCACTTTTACCACCTTATCTTTTTCTATCTCCTATCAGCCAGTGTTTTTCTATTCAGATCTGTCATTGTTTTTCTCATTTTGAGCAAGAATTCATCCTCTTGAGCAATGAAGCACATAGGCCTGTATCTATGTACTTTATCCATACATTGTTGATGATAGGCAGATGATAACATGTTTTGGCTTTCAGTACAAAAATCTCTGCTACCATTATGCTACACCTGTGTTTATTTACTGAACCAGACTTTTATATGGACTTCAGTAATTTCCTTGAATTAATTTCCAGGGTATGTGTGTCCCACAAAGAGATCACAGAGATTTTTACAAATCTCTAGATTATGGAAAAAAAACTGTGATAAAAGAGGTTATGATGGCACAGGCAGAATCTGTCTGTTGAACTCTTACTGAGAAACTCAGTTCAAATAGAGAAAACTGTGAGAGACACTCAACTGACAGCAAAAATGGCCTTTTCTCTGATCTGAAGGAAATTGTAACAGTAATAACATCAATATCACAATAGGGCTTACTCATTACAGTATTATACTAATGCTCACAGTAGCAACTTTCATACCTCTGGATGACGTACTTCCATTTCTTTTGCATTTTTGAGGGGTTTAAGTCTAAATGTTTTGTTTGGCACAGTACTGCCACAAGCTAGCACTGGCTTAAGTTCGTCTGAAACAGGAGGTATGTGAGTTTAGATACCTGCAGTCAATGAGACTGTACTTCCACAGCTCTAGGTACCTGGTGCCAAGGCTTTATGAGGAACCCAAATGCACACTGCAGTCTATGGGCCACCTGCAGAATGCAGTGTGTGTCTGGGCATTCAGGTTGCAATAGGTCAGGTTCAAGAAGAGGTTCCTGGTTTGTGTTAGTGAGCTGGGTTTTTCCTTAAGTTTTTATATCACTGTAGTTTTTCTTTGTTACAGCAATTGAGTTCTCATGCATTTTTGAAGGATCTATCTCAAATTTCTGAAGGCTCTTGCTTGGACTTAGGCCTTATCCCTGTCTGGTCTTGCAATTGAAGAAATGTGTTTCATATTTAACAAATATTATTAACAATATGCATCTAAGAAAGCACAGCACACACAAATAGGAAATGGTTAGCACCAAAAGGCAACAGGGAACAGTAACCTGCACTGCATCATCTGAAGTGCATTATGTAGAGCAATAGAAAACTTTGCTATTACCATGTAACACCTGCACACACATATATGGACGTGCTTCCACTTTTACAAATGCTGTTGTGCTCCTCATTTATTTTTAGCACCAAATTCCATAGTTTACAGTACAGTGTGAAATGTTGTCCAGAGAGTAGGACTGCCACCATGAGCAAGTCATTCTGCTAGATAGACCCTTCTCTCAGTGCTGAACATTGGACCCATAATACTGTAATGCCTTTTGACCTCTTTTGAGCAACTCTTATCCCACCCCACAGCCCTTTGAACTTCTGGAAATCCCTCAGCACAATCAGCAATTACACAGCATATTATGAACACACAAATGAGTTATCCAAGAGGAATAAACTCCAACTTGTCTGCCAATTTATAATAACTTCTGCACACAGAACTCACTTTGCCCTGCTGTAAAAGTTACAAATAATTCTCTTAACTAATTTGTAAGTATAAAATAATAAAACTGCACGTAATGAAAAAACACCGACACAACTAAACATTTGAATGAAGTTCTAGCACTTCCCCGTGGAGAAAACACTGCAAGAAGTTCTTCCCAAAAAACAACGTTTCCTTAGTATTGCATGTGTATCTACACAGCCTTGAACACAGCTTTGACTTTGTATTAGTGACAGGTCTCAAAAGTAGTAGTCAGGCTGGTAACAGTGATAAATATAAACACATCAGCTTTGTGTTTGATTCAGACGGAAAAAGAGCTGTCTTTGGAATAATACCTGAACCTAGGTGAAGCAAAATTTGATTACTAAAACATATCTCCGCCTTAAGTCAATTGTAACTCCACTTTACTATCTATTGTGACTGGTTGCTATGTGAAAATTCATGCAAACAGGCCGAGCAGCGAGTAGTTTTTTTCATAGCAGCAGTGCCACCTCCTGGTTACCTGTCAGTACCTTCTCTGCACGCTACACAGCCTCCTGCGGAGGAATCATGGAACCCTAGAATAGTTTGGGTTAGGATGGACCTCAGACATCATGTAATCCCAGCCCCCCTAAAAAATAAATTATTAACTGCTAACTGTCCAGTAACTTGAGGAGTCTCCTGCCCCTTTGATAACGATTGCTAGCTGGGCAGGCCTTCAAATTACAGAAGATAATTAGAGAGCTGCCCAACCTCTCCTTGATTCCTATCACTGGGTTTCACAGCACAAGCAAGGGGTGCCAGCATACCTTTCCCTCACTTTTATCATTGAAATTTCCCTTGCATATTTCTTTTAATACTAACATATTAGAATCAACACAGAAAATATCAGATTTTTCTGTTTTACTTGATTTTCAATAATGAAAATATCTGAGACTATTTCATCACAAAACTACCTGAACGCCTTAATTCTGTACCTAAAGTATTTTAGGATCTTTTAGTATCCCAGCCTTATGTGTGTCTGCTGCAAAACTAATACCTCCTGGACACTTTAGTATATATATTTTTTAAACTTTAAAAAAAGCAACAGAAATACCATAATGCAGATGCCAGATTGTTTTGGGCTTTCCCTTCTCACTTGCCACAGAGAGTAGAGAATGTGCTCCAAGCAAAAACATGATTTCCAAAAGCATGCTCACTGTGCCTCTGAGCCATTCTCTCCAAATTGATGTTCCTGACTAGCACTTAACATCTGCTAGGTCAGCACCAAAACCAACCCAATGTAAGAAACACAGTAGCACTGGAAACCCTCAAGTGCAGAACTGTACAGTTTGAACATGCATGGTGAAGCCTAGAAAATTCAGTTAAGAACAAACCGTTCTTACCACAGTGTGGTAAATACTTGCACGGTACTGAGAACAGAAAAGTTAGCTACAAAATCACTTGCTCTGTCCAGGGCCTTCCAATAGTTCTCAACAACATTGGAGGCAGCATCACAAAACTGCAAAGAAAAGAAAAATTAAAAGGATCCAGCTACTTCAATCTCTGAAACTGGACAATGAGCTTTAAGGAGTTATGATTTCCAAATCTGTGCTTTTGTATATCAGAATCAGTACAGGCAGCGTCCACAACATCAATGGCACTAACAAAAGCAAGGACATGCACAGTTCAGCTGAATATAAACCATTTGGAGGTTTTTTGAAAGCAGTGACAGACAAGGAGTGACCGAAAACATGAAATCCAAGGAAGAGGCAGGGTCAGCAGAGCTGGATGTAACCAAGGACACGGACAAGGCCTGCTCTGATTTCAGCAACAAGGTTTTATCAGTAGCCAGTGAACAAAAACAGAAGTACCTAGTGGAAAGCCAGAAGGCAGCCAGGGGACAGACAAGTTGGTCACACAACTTCTCAACACCTTTCATCATTTGTGAAACCTATACAGCACTCTTGCTGCCCAGTTACCCTGTAGCTAGGTGCCAGCTTTCCTGAGCCTGAAGATTAAATTGTTCAATGTAGTTATTAACTGCTGTGCTCTTTTTGTGTTATTTATTAATTTACTTACTTTGTGCTATTGACGTTTCTTTTTCTTCAAGCTGGTACTGGCGCTGAGCTTTGCTGGCTGGAAAACAAAAGTTCCTTTTCTTCATGAAGGGAGTTAATTACATCCTGCAACTTGTCAAGCACCAGCATCTCTGCTGTAAAATCCCAACAACCCATGGCAAACTGCTCACCTGATTTCACACAACTGTGCCCACAGGTCTCATTATTGGAAAAGGTGAAATTTTATGAACAGAAATGACTGTAGCTGAGTAGAGGGCCTTTCTCTGTCTGTTCGAGTGTTGGAGCTTTAGCAGCAGAAACCAGCCCTGTATAGCTAATGGATATAGAAAAGAATGTACTGTGGGGCCCTGCCTGGGTAACACCTGGGCTTGAGCTAAGCCAGAGACAGCCAAGTGAAGATAAGAGAATGCTGGGTCAGTCTAAGGGCCAAAGGGATGAGAANTGCGAGGTGACGAAGTTGGAATTAGATTTGGATGGATACCCCTGGTTCCCGGTGCCTCAATAAAGCACCTCATATAACCATTCCTGTGGTTATGTGTTTGTCCCGACAATAACATCATAAGAAGCCTTTGCCCACTCTGCCTGGAGACAGAAAATCCTTCAGATATCTGAAGAAGGCTGTGAATAGGTTCATGCCATCTTACAGCAGAGGCCCATTGTTTTGTTGACTGCCAGATGGGATCTCAGGAGGCCCAGCCCAAATTCACCACAGATCCCTCAGTTTGCACTAGACAGGGGCTGCCTTCATCCCGTTTCAAACACAGTGCTACCCAGTAAAGCCTCTCTCCACTATTGTGGTGTAGCCAGCTCAGGAGGCAACGGACCCACAGTGGAGATGTAAGAGCTCATCCCAGCAGTGCTCAGGAGACATGAGGGCTCATCCCATCAGTTCTCAGGTCAGTCTGAGCATCGCAAGGGGGGATCCCCTATCTCAAGGTCACTGCAGCACAGAAGAGGCCAAATGCATCTCAGTGTTGGAGTCCAACTCTTGTAACTTAACCTGTTCAGGCTGTACTAGCTCAAGATATTTCTGGTCCTCATTGACCAGTACAGTTGAAAGACACTTAAGCCACCCTGAACAGAAGGGCTTGCTGGCCTCCTGGCCTCCTACAAGCCAGGGCACCAAGGCAATTATGGTTTCAAAGTGCTAATCACGAGGCTGCGAGTGGCCTAGTTGAACGGTCCTCATAAACCTGCAAATCACATCCACAGGTGGAACAGCCCCTGACCCGGGTGAATCCCTCTCTCCTGAGCACGTTAGTAGGAGGTAGGTGCACTGCCAAATACTGGAAGCGGTTGCCCAGTTAGCTTTGGGGCTGCAGTTATAACCACCAGTAGAAGCTTGATAAATGACACAACATTCATCACGCTAACCCGGACCGTATGAACGGATGAATGACTGCCTTCGCAGTCTGGGGAGCAAAGTATATAATATACACGGCCGCTGAGCTGTGTACAGACCCCCATCAAAGGAAGAGCTTGGCTCTGCGCGGGGAAGCTCCAGGAAATGCACCCACATCTGGGGGACACTGCCCGAGCGGCCCCGCACCAGCGTCGGCAACAGCAAAGGCGGAGCTTGGCACTAGGAACCACGAGCAGGCGGACACTAAGGCTTTGAGAGCAGCAGGGCTATGGAAGCAGCGGGCGGAGCGCAGCGCCCATGCGCGCCCGAGTCGAGCCCCCTCCTCTTCCGTCAGGCCGCAGGAGGAGAGCGGAATGGCGAGCGGGGTGAGTAGTGGATGGGGGGGGTGGATGTGGTGATTCCCCTGGGCCCTGTACGCATCTGAATTAGTCAGTTTGAGGAAGGGGGCATCTGTGCCTGTGCTCTCGGGGCTGGGAGAGTCTCGGCTGCTCAGGACGCGTCAGGTTGCCGCAAGGCAGTGAGGAGCGAACGGCCAGTGCAGACTGGAGGGAGGATCGGGGGTTTTTCCAGCCTAGGCGAGTCTGCGATTCTGAGATGGACGGGCTGGGCGGGAGGTTACCCGCAGCTATCTCTACGCGTGTTCTCCCCGTGACTCTGTGCGTGTGTGTTGAGGGGGGAGAAGTCAGAGCGAGTCGATGCTGGGGAAGATGCTGCTCTGGCATCGGGAAGCGATACCTGAGGCCCCTTCTTTCTGGTTTCAGTAGGGCTGCGCCTGATTTGCTCTCAAAGGCAGTACCTGGCAAGTTCACTGCACTGCTTTCTAGCCATCACGACAGTCCAAACCTACTTACTGTTGCACTGATTTCCTGCCCTGGGTCTGAGCAGGATAGGTGGTCTCGCTTCTCCTGGTGCTGAACACTGGCCTGGACCAGCAGCGGTTTCAGAGCAGACGGCAGTTTCTGTTACTGCCAAGAGGCTAGTTTCACCCTGAGCGAGACAGCGGATCTCGTGTAGCTACAGGCAACTCAACATTGTGTTCCTGTGCTGATACGTTACTAGAGAATCACAGAGTCATTTAAGTTAGAAAAGACCTTCAAGATGGTCAAATCTAACCACTGTCTACTCTACCAAGCCCACCAAGGGTTTAAGACCCATATCTATGTGACTTTTAGACGTGGTAAGATCAACAGGTACTCTTGGTGCTGTAATTTCTTGAAGAACGGATGAAAGTTTGGAGTTTTGATCCAGTTGTTTGCTTCAAGGTCTTCATCAAAAGGTCAGAAGATTCCTTACACTGTGAATAGTCCAGGGGCCATTATGGCTTTGTGAGCTGACTGCAAATTCAAAGCCAGCTGCTTTAACTTTCACAAGCAGATGTTATTTCAGAATATGCTTCCAGTTGAATAATGTTGGTTTTAGGAAGATATGTCCTATAAGAGGACTTTTCTTTTTAATCCTGTGCTTGTAGAAATTGGGATTTAGGAGTATGTGAGAACAAGTGATGTCGTGGTAGTGAAGACCAGTAAATGATTTACCTAACAAAGTGCATGTGAGTACCTTCCTCTTGCACTTTATGCTTTGAATTTAGATTTTCTGGCAAAATCTTTGGCACATTCAGCCAGATTGTGACCAAATGCCCAGACTGTGAGTCCACAGTTGGTTACTGTGTCAGATTCAGTATGATTTTGTGTTTACCCTGGTAATAAAAAAATAGAGCATGTTTCTAGGTCAAGGGTGTTTCAGTCCAATCTGGGCTGTAGGAATGGGTTCTTGTTCTCTGTTACAAAAACTTCAGGCCTTTTAGGCTGTCAGTATTTATTTTAGCAAGTTTAAGCCAAGGTAAATGCCTCTAGCTCTGCTATTACAGGTTCAGTGAGGGTGTTAACTTTAACTGGTTCTGGCAAAGTCCGATCTCATTTATTGTACAACAAAAATACTACAGAAAGGCACAAACTACCCATTATTTTCTCCTACATATGCAGGTAGTGAATCAGGCCTAGCAAGCTCAGCAGGAGATCTTGCTGTTACTTCTTAAAGGCAGTGAAATCGCAGAAAAGCCTGGATTGCTGTATGTCTGGACTTGAGAATTTGCATTAATGCCCCTTCAGTGATTGTGGGGGAACACCACAGCTAGTCTGAACACTAAATACAGTTTCTTTGTAGAAAGAAACTGGTTTATAGGGCATCCTGTGAAACTTTTCGTATTTCCAACTGGCATAGCAATGGCTTAGAGCTTGTTGGCATTGAAAAAACTCAGTGCAAGTCTTCTGAGATAACTGTATTATTCCAAAGTGCTCTTATAGAGTAGATTGCAAAGGGGTCTGTTGTAAAGCAGTACAGTCTGTGACAGCACTCCTTGTTGAGTTTTGTGTAGATAAGGTCTTGGATTTGATTTACGATGTGCTTGTGTGTCCTGCAGGAAGCTATTGAGTCTCATGCGTGCTGAGAGGTGTTGAGTCTGTCAGAAAGCAAAATGCAGATTATTTCATGCCCTGTCCATTTTATCCTGAAGGATAGACCTGCAGTCATACTTCATAAAGTTGATGATACCTGCTGTGATACCTGCTGATTTCCTCAGTCAGTTGTGCCTAAGGACCTGCTGACATGATTGGGTTTACAGATCTATAAATCCTGCTCTTTCATCCAGACCCTGCCCTATTTGGCCTGAGAAGTCTCTTGGGGTGGGTAGGTATGGTTTCAGAGCAGGATTTGCCACAGTGCTGAGAGCAGTGAATGAGGACTTGCTAACAGTAACCCACACAGGCTCTGCAGAGGAGTTACTACTGCACAGCAGCTTGCTGACAGTAACCATATTTCTGGTCCCCGTGCATCATTGAAGGATTTGCATGTCACCTACGTGCACACACATCTCCTTTCCAAAACTGTACCCACAAGCCATCCAGATAAGGATAAGTATATTCACTCTTGATGTGGGACTCAGATCATTATGTGACCTCCAGTTTGCTTTCAGAATGTTTTTTTAACTTCAAACACTGTGCTCGAGGAACATCTCAACCGTTGTTATTGTGCAGTCTTTGCATTCCTGTTGCTCTTTTAATTGAAGTATGTATCTCCAAAGCACTCCTCGATATATTATTATATTAGTATTATTATATTTTCTTCAGATCTGAGTGGATTCAGTTATTTAGCTTCCTCCAAGCAAATGTAGGGCAATTAAACCTTTGTGTTGAAATTAGGAATTTCAGATCTGGGATTCTTTCCAAAGCGTTTCTCTCTTTTTCTTGCATGGCTGAACAAGAATTATTTTAAATGAACCACACAACAGATGCCCTCTTTTTTCTTGTTGTTGCTGTCTTTTAGGTTATTAAATGCAAGGCTGCCATTGCCTGGGAGGCAGGTAAACCTCTGTCTCTTGAGGAAGTGGAGGTTGCTCCACCAAAAGCTCATGAAGTTCGTATCAAGGTAATTAAATTGTTTGCTGTAATGCATGGGGAGATAAATTATTCACACTGCACAGCTTGGTTACCAACAGAAGAAACATTGAATGGACAACGTAACTTCATTAGTTTCTCAGCGAGCTTTACAAAGAAGAAAATTATGGTATTTAGAGCCTCTGTTTATGAAAAAGATTTTTAATTTCTACTAATCTTGCTTCAGAGTCTACTCTAAAGATTCTGGCTCATCTTGGATCAATTCTGGTTGTCACAGGCTAAGCTCCCACAAAACATCTGAGCTAGAAACACCTTTGGCCTTGTTTGAAGGGCAGCAGCTTGTGACCTGTTGCAGCTGTGGATCAAGCTGGACTTCAGTCAGGCCACAGGTTACTGGCTGCTGAGCTGTGACTGGTGTTTTGGATTCTCTATACCCAAGTTTCCAATCTGATCTGGACTTTTCAATAGCCAGCATCTGCCAAAAAAGTTTATCTCTGTGGAAAGGGTCTCTGCATGGTGCTAAAGGCTTAACTGGATTTCTACAGTAGTGAGAGTTCTGTGTGGTCTCTGGCCATTTTACTATACTCTGTGCTGGTTTTCTGCTCTTCATGGTGCCTCAGATTATGTATTTTTCCATAGATAGTTGCCACTGCTGTCTGTCACACTGATGCCTATACTCTGAGTGGAGCTGATCCCGAAGGATGTTTCCCCGTAATCCTGGGTCATGAAGGAGCAGGAATTGTGGAGAGTGTTGGGGAAGGAGTAACAAAAGTAAAGCCAGGTAAGAAAATACTGTAGCCATTTTCTGCCTTCCTAAAGGTTTGCTTTGCTACAAGGTTAGCTGGGATTACAAGGTAATTTTGGGGGGGTGTGCCTATGTAGATTGTGGCATAAAACCATAATTATTCAATGTGCTCTTGGTGTTCTACTTGAAAGACCTTAACATACTCATTTCTTCCCTGAAATTGGATCAATATCAGGTTTTCCTGAATGCTAGTTGTTAACCCTTTTAATTAAAGGGCTTAAATATGTTGAATTGTGTTGCTCACTGTTGATTTGGGGTTAGTTTGTTTTACGGTATTGTTCTTATTTGTTCTGAAATTACGCATTTCTGGTTGGCTGTGTGCTCAGACAGGAGAAAAGCGTTTTATCTAGCACCCTTTAAAAACAGTGCTACTCTGTACTGTAAATAGTTTTTAATACACAAGTTTTTAAGTGAACACAAACTCACATAACAGTCACAACAATTGAGTAACAGTTTTTTCATAGCCTCTTCTTGACTTGATAACTAGACACTGAATTTTGTAAAATTTTTTTCCTTAGGGGACACTGTTATCCCTCTCTACATCCCCCAGTGTGGAGAATGCAAGTTCTGTAAGAATCCTAAAACAAATCTGTGCCAGAAGATCAGGTCTGTTTGCTTCTCATTTCGACACACAGTATAGTGTTTGTTCAGTGGATACCTGTTCTGGTTATCTAAAGGAATAGGCAGGAGTTGTCTGAAAAATAAGTCATCATTTACTGTCTTGGGAAGCACTGTGTGTGGTGTAGGGAGACAGGTGCACACATCTTTCCATCCTTCCTTAATTTTCTTTTAATTTTTGCCCTTAAATGAATCTTCTGTGTTTTAATCTACAAGAAGATGTAAACTGGTAGCTTGTGTTCACAGCTTTGAAAACTTAAGTGCTCTGACTCCACACTGAATCCGTCTTATGGGAGGCACTTTGAGAATTTAGCTCCTGGTAATGAGCTAAAAAGCTGTTGAGTAGAGAATTCTGTTTTTAACTTGACACCTGCTTCTCGGCTCCCACTCTGAAAGCAGTCTCCCAAAGCCAAACAAAAACCCCAGAATCATAATTTATAGGTGAAGTGTACAGAAGGAGATGAAGATAGGAGTGTGGTACCATGGCAAAGGCAGTTAGCACTGGTAGTTAACAAGGTGAACATGTAAACTCCATTTTATTCAGTGCTTCCATGGAGCATGAATCTTATTTAAGAGTTTAGCTTCTAATTTCTTTGAACTTCTGAGTTTATCAGAATGGTTAAAATAACAGTGCAATTACGCAACTGCATGTCTGTGCTACTTAAGGTGTTCTGTGTGGTGACAATATTTACTGATTCAGAGTCTGACTGTACTTTCCTGTCTTTGCCTCAAGAATTACTCAAGGGAAAGGACTCATGCCTGATGGTACCAGCAGATTCACCTGCAAAGGAAAGCAGATTTTCCACTTCATGGGGACTAGCACCTTCTCCGAGTACACTGTGGTAGCAGATATCTCAGTAGCCAAGATAGATGCTGCAGCACCTCTTGATAAAGTGTGCCTTTTGGGCTGTGGTATTTCTACTGGCTATGGGGCTGCTGTTAACACTGCTAAGGTAAAGGCTATGGTTGCCTCTGGGTTTTCTCTGTAACTATGTCTGAGCCAAAGTACAGCAATAGCTTCAGGATTACAATGGGAATGTTTCATCTTCAGTCAAGTTTAGCTAAGGATTTCTAACTTTTCCTTAAAGGCCATTTCAGGTTACAAGAACCTGATGCCCTTTAAAGGAAATGCAGGTAGAAGGTTCTGCATCCCATTTGATACCAGCTGTACATAAATTAATTTCCCACTTCATCTTAATTTAGTGTAAGTCACTTCAGTAGTTTCAGGCTAGTGGTGAGACAGAGCTGATACATGAGTGTGCTGCATGAGTCTAGGGCAGGTTACAAGAGTCTAGGCTTCAGGCAAAATGAAAACTTAGTATCTAAACAGCTTTTGGATGAAAGAGAAACTACACTGAGAAGTGTAGTTTCTTTTACTTAAATGATAGTCTTGTAGCCATATGCATTTGCCTCCATATTCTTCTCATTGCTGAATTCTTTAATCTGTGCTTCCCTCTCTTGGGAAGGTGAGTTTTCTGTGTTCATGGCTCTTGTCTTTGTCCTAGGTGGAAAGTGGCTCTACGTGTGCTGTGTTTGGTTTAGGAGGAGTTGGGCTGGCAGTTATTATGGGCTGTAAAATAGCAGGAGCATCCCGGATCATTGGCATTGACCTTAACAAGGAGAAGTATGCCAAAGCCAAGGAGTTTGGAGCTACTGAGTGCATTAGCCCAAATGACTTCAAGAAGCCCATACAAGAGGTGCTGGTTGAAATGACTGATGGTGGTGTAGACTATTCATTCGAATGCATTGGTAACGTTGGAGTCATGGTAAGTATTTGCATAACAGCAGTACTTAGAGGGAAGAGATAGCTGACTACCACTTAGTTTAAATAGCAAAAACAAGCTTCTCTGTTGTTACAGAGAACATGCCATGTAGATTTATTTATTTTTTTAAATAGTTATGAACAGCTATGACTGAAAAAGCCAACTTACATCCAATCCTAATTAGGTAATGAAAACAGATACTACTTTTAGTCTAGAGAAGAGGAAGCTGAGAAGAGACCTTATTGCTCTCTACAACTGCCTAAAAGGAGTTTGTAGCAAGGCTGGTGTTGGTCACTTCTCCTAAATTACTAATGATAAGACAAGGGGAAATGACCTCAAGTTGTGTCAGGGGAGGTGTAGATTAGATTTTAGGAAGAAGTTCTTTACTGAGAGAGTGGCTGGGCACTGGGACAGGCTGCCCATTGAGGTGATGGAGTCACTGTCCCCGGAGCCATTTAAAAAATGAGTAGATAGAGCACTTGAGGCCATGGNACTGGGACAGGCTGCTCAGTGAGGTGATGGAGTCACTGTCCCCAGAGCCATTTAAAAAATGAGTAGATAGAGCACTTGAGGCCATGGTCTAGGGTTAGGTTGATGTTGGGATGAGGGCTGGACTTGGTGATCCTGGAAGTCCTTTCCAGCCATGAGGATTCTAAGATTCTAACCTTGAAAATGGCAGTTAACATTTATAAACTTTTTTCCTTATGGGAGTTTAATGAAAGTCAGAGTTTTTATACACTGATACTAGAAACGTTGACAAAATCTGCAACGCATATTGTAAACCAGTAAAATCTCAGTGATCACTCAGCATTTTCCTGACTCCTCAAATAATGAATTTAACCTGTGGAAATACAGAAGTATTACTGCATGCAAAGTCAGGTTTTCAGGAACTACAGCAGTATTCCTGTCAGTAATATGGTCTGAATGGTCTCCGATTACAGTTTACCTCTACTCCCAGTGGAGTGACTTCTATGTATGTAAGATGGGATATAAAAAGAGCACAGTCTGTCTTTTTAACAGGATAAGGAATCTGAACCAATGGAACACTTAATGTAATTTTCAGTGTCTTTCTTGTTCCTTAAATACTTTTGTGGTAACCCCTTAACTCAGGGAAAGGAAGTGCAATTTATGCCAGTTTAGGCAACACAAACATTAACAATAAACACTCTGCTTTGTCTTATCCATCTGTGAAGAGGGCTGCCTTGGAAGCCTGCCACAAAGGCTGGGGCGTCAGTGTGATAGTTGGAGTAGCTGCTGCTGGTCAGGAGATCGCCACACGGCCATTCCAGCTAGTAACTGGAAGGACATGGAAAGGGACTGCATTTGGAGGTAACTCTCTTTTGCTATGAAGATAAAAGTCATTTACGATGATGTAAAGCTAGGAAGAACACACCTTGCTTTTGCTTGTACAAGAAATGTACTACTGACAGGCTACTCAGAAACAAGGTGGTGACCTCTAAGAGAAAGACTTTTAAAAATCCAATAGTCATACAGACAGGCTACAAATAAACACACTGGTGTGCTATCTCACATATTTTGAACAGAGAATACCACTCTATCCTGTTGACTACTAAAGGAGTGGTACTACTTTATGTTGAAGTTTGTTTCATTTTAGTCCAGTGAAAGGACCTAGTCTTTGAGAAGATGGCAATTCACACAAAGCATGCTTTTGTTGCTTAATCACTAAGAAAATTGTGAGGTTAACATGGGAATATGCTAGGAAGTGCCTTAAAATAAAAGGCTACAAATGTTTGGTATGCGTTTTCTCCCATCAAGCCCAAACAGAACACATTAAGATTTTACAGGTTTTGTTAACTTGGGGATTCAGTAATCACTGAAGTTAACAGAAGGATCTAAACTTGATACTACCACACTGCACTTTTTTTCAAGTAGTACAAAGCTTAGCTGCATTACAGTGTGCTGAGCGGTTCACAGAGATGCACACACATGCTTTTCTAGGAGAGGGCTGCTATTAATGCTGAAATACCTGGTGAAAGGTTGGTGCAATTGTGTGCTCTTGCCAGACACAGCTGTCCACTTGCATTCCCTACTTGCCTAGAACAGAAGGGGCAGATACATCCCTGATCTCAGTTCCATTTCATGTTTATTACACAAGTGCCTGTGTGTAATGGGCTAGAGCAAGGGTCTAAATCGGTTTCAGTTGGTGCCTGCAATTTGGTAATTTTCAGTCTGCAGCACTGTGTGGTAAGAGCTGCATTTTTAATTGATCTCTGTTTTTTGAGGTGGGTGGAAAGGAGAAAAGCAACTGCATGATTTCTGTCTTTCAGGCTGGAAGAGTGTAGACAATGTACCAAAACTTGTGACTGACTACATGTCTAAAAAGATCAAGGTTGATGAATTTGTGACTCACACCCTGCCTTTTAATAAAATCAACGAGGCTTTTGATCTGATGCATGAGGGAAAGAGGTAATGTTCACAATATTGAAATATGTAGAATATACTTGTTGATGAGACATTGTTCAAAGAAAAAGTTCCCTGCCCACTTTCATGTTCTAAACAGGGAGGATAAAGGCTGATGCATACTGTATATTATTCTGAGATAAAAAACCCCCACACTTTCTCTGAGCTCTGAGGCATGTGCCTGAACACAGATAGAGAGCAAAAAGGAAGCAACAATGCATAAGGGAAATACACATGTAAAGCTGACCAAGGGGACCAGTAAGTCTTAGGCTCCCAACATTGCTAAAATACTCATTTTCAGAAGAAAAAGTAAAGACACTGCAGGGGAATTCATATTAATACATTTTTACAAGTCACTAAGCTATTATTCTAATTAAACAGCTAATTTCAGGATCTTTTCAAATTATTAAGATAGCTTACCAGCAGTTTGTTACTTGGAGTGATCTTTTAATAGGCAACACTTGAAAATATTTCCCTCTGTGCTTTGAACTGGAGTAGAAGATTCATTTCACAGGTTTCTACTTCTTAACATACAATAGTTTTTGCCTTGAGATAAGTGGCAGTTGGACTGTTTGTACTGCAGACATAGGCCGTAGCTACATTAAACTTCACAGTGAGGCACAAATCCCCTGTGCACACAAGCACCTACGCGCTGGATGTGTGATAATCCTTGCTGCCTCTTACAGCAGTATACTTTGCCAGTAGTGATCAACCTGCAAAGTAGAGTAGTTTTATCAGAGGAATATTGGGTCATCTCCTGTGTATTCCTGTTTTGGATGCATCAGTTAACAGTAACCACAGTTCTACTTCTTACAGTTGGAAGCACTGTATCTGTGCAGATTGCATTGAGCAGTTGATCCCCTTTCCCAGTTACAAACTTGTGTGTCATTTCAGTGATTCATTCCTACATGAGAACATCCTATGAAATGAAAAATACCAGTTACTTAAAATTCTCCACGCAGCCAAAAGAGGGAATGCCTGCAAATATAAATGTTCCTGATCCATATTCTTGGGCTGATACTTAGTTTGAAATATCTTTCCTTTTGAGTTTATCTTATTGGGGGAAAGACTGAAACAAACCAACCCATAGATAACAAGCATTACTAATCCATTTTTAACAAGGATTTTTAATAAATATTGTAGACATAAGCATAAATTCTTCAAAGAAACAGAAGTATGTCTCAGCAATGAGAGAGGAGAAAACGACTTACTGATTAACTTTTTTCTTTTTCATTTTAAGTATTCGAACTGTCCTCAAGCTTTAGAGACAAATGTGGAACTTCCAGTTGGCCAGCAACACGGTAACTGCCCTTCAGTAATAGTTTCTAACAGAGAGTAGAATCAAGCAAATGAAAACTCACTGGGACTAAGAGAACAATGGATTTTAGGGTGAGCATTCAGAATACTAAATAAAAAACAAAAAGACCCCAAAAATCACAAAACACTGAATAGTGTTACATAATTAACGCTGTCTGTGAAACTTCTATTTCTGTACTGGTTCTTCAAGTTAAATAGTGCCTAACTCAATCTACTTAATAAAAGCTTATTTTTAAACACAGTGGTTGGAATTATTAAGCATTAAGAATGTGACTCTGATTTCTGTGTCCTAGTGTTTTCCTCTAAGGAATTTACAGTACATGTGTACACAACAGAGGAAGAGCAACCTTTAGAATCTGTAGCAAATCCATGATGTACACTGAGTACAGCTTGGTTGAGAAGCAGCACTGAGTAGAACAAGACCTGACAGCTGTCAGTGTGTGCTGAGGCTACTCTAATACTATGAAGGATGCACCACCTAGCTCTACCTCAAAGATGGGTGTAAAGCAGAGGTTGTTGGATGTAGACGCATGTTTGATTGGGAAGTCTGTATTCTGCTTTATTTCATGTATGGCTCATGACACTAACTGCAGGCAGGCTTCTTATAATAATAGCATAGACTGCTCCTGTCACTTGCCAGTGGTATCCTCCAAGACTTCAGTAGCACTGTCTTACTGTTTACTTAAGCTTAACTGGCAGTGGCAACAAAACAGTCTTTGCAGCGGATACTGCAAAAACAAACAGCATGGGGTTGTTTCCTCTATTTAGAAATGGCATCATGCCCTTAAACCAGGGAACATATCAGAGCCGCAGTTTGGTCTTGAGGGGTGCAGAGAAACATCAATGAAGATCATTACATGATGAAGGCTTCAGCGGTTTTGTGGGAGTTTTTTTGTTTCTTTGTTTAAGACAGAGAAGTTAAGCTTTTATTTTGCAGTTGCTGGGGTTTCTTCTTTACCATGGTTGAAGTGCTCTGAGTAGGTAAAGTTTTCTTGAACTGAAATGTGGAAGCAGTGTTAATAAAACCAGAGGAACAGCAGAAAAGAGCATAAAAGAGAGGCAGAAAGGCTATGCAGTTAAAGATCTGTATATTATATAAAGTCTCTGCTTTTCAGTGAACCAAGGACACTGATTGCCTGAGAGAATTTTCATGTTCAAGGAAGCCTGATCAAAACAGAGAACTCTGAATGCTACCAGTCACTTCATTAGAAAAAATTCCCTCTTGCTGCTAACAACTACCTTAGACCAAGACACAGATATACAACTGGGACAACTGCATCTTTTCCATTTGTCATTGGAAAGAAATCCCTGAAGCATTCTGAAAATAGATGAGGTAGCTAACTTCATTTCAAAGTAAACAACAAAATTTACTCCTGTAAACATCATAAGAAATCCATTTTGAGCATCTGGAAGAAATAAAAACTGATTTGCAGTAGAAAAGTCATGGCCTAGCCCTGTAGCAGAGACTTCAGACTACTTTGTTCTGCTGAATAGATGACTGAATTGTCTGAAATTTCTCTGCTAACAAAGGGACTCAAAACACAAGAGCTTGTGCCCTGTTCTCGGTGAGGGAGGTGGTGCATTGAACTGTACCAGCCTGACAACTGGAAAGACCTCAACAGACAAAAAGTTTTCACCAAATGAATACATGTGAAACGCAAGTGTGCTTTACTGGCTGTCCTACAGAAGATGTGATTTTAAACTGAACGTGGGTCAAATATCTTTTGACATATTCATGTCAACACGCAGAAAGAGCAGAAGCATTTCCACACCCTTAACAAGATAGAGAAGGGAAAATATGTTAAGATACTGTTTCTGAAATAATTGCAGGAGTGTGGTTTTGGCACTGGTAAATAAAATTTCTAAACATTTCATTAGATACTAGATATAACTCTTGCTTGGCTTGGTTTTTTTTTGGTTTGTTGTCTGGGTCTTCCCACCCCTCCCCCCCAAGTGAACAGCAGCTTTCATAAGAATCAAAAATAATTTACCCAATTCACTCAGCACAAATTAATGTGTCGTGTTCCAAATGATAGGTTAAAAATAGCCTTTCACAGGCTTTTTATTAAATAAGTTCTGTGTTATTTCACGTTGAAAGAAGTGGCGTAGATGCAGAGTACACTTTACCCTTGATTATCAATACTGTAGCAGTATGAAATCAGTATAAAGTGATTCCATTTACAGGCAGGAATGCATAGCATCACAGTTTAGCTGTATTAAAACGTGCAGTGCTCAATTTGGTTGTCTTGGTGTGATGTCTTTGAGTACTTGGCATGCTTGCATGTTTAAGGGTGATTTTGAACTGCATGCAACATGTTTGCATGTACCACTAGGGCTTGCACCGGTCGAAGCAAACCTGGACATGTGTCTAGTTTGGGATCACCAAAAAGAAGTGATTTCTGTTAAAAGCAGCTGCAACTTTTATTTTATAGACCAAAAAAGAAGCCCCGCCCCCCATCATACACACAGAGATATAGAAAAGGCAAGACCATTGTAACCATTTGAGTGAATGATATGGCAGTGGGCAGTCCTGCAGGACAGTCATCTCCTCGGTACATCTCATTCAACACAGGTAATCCCACTCAAGTACTACAATCTGTTTTGTTAAAATCTAAACACACACATACGAGCACCCACACACTCTCTATATGCATCACCTCAGGTCACTTTACTGCATAATTAAAAATAATAATAATAAAGGTAATGAAAACATAGCAGTGATACTCTTAGAGCAACAGAGGTCTGAGGCACTCAGGGCAGAGAAGACGTTTTCTGGCAAATCTGGTATTTGGTTGTATACAAGTCCAGTTGTATGAAGCACTAACCCATTTCCCCCCCACCCCCTTAAATTCTGCAGTGCCAAGGGGAGCAGAAGGTATACAGTACCTCATATGCTGAGTCTATTGTGGCAATAAATTCACCAGACACCTTGTGAAAGGTGTGTACTTTATGCCCATGATTGTATGATTTAATGTCTGCATTGGTTCACCTGTTCTTGCATTACAGTGGTGGTAAGATTAAGTCTGCAGTGGGGTCTGAAAAATTTTTCATTGCAATTCACAATTGGGCAGAGACCCCAAGGATGATGGAAAGAAAGTGGGCATAGGGAAAAGAAAAGGTAGAGAGAAGAGAGGCTTAATTAATCCACGCTCCTCATTGTGTCGGTTTCCAGCTCATGAGAATGCATTGCCAGAACATAGAAAGGTCTATATACTAACATTGTCCGCACTGGACCCAATCTAAAGAAAAATACATCCGTTTTCATAGCTGCCCCACTAAGGCTTTCCTAAAGCACGAAACTCACTTAACTGAGGAGGAAAAATTACCTGTTCAAGAATTAGCACAAGAAAATGAATACAGCATTGAAGACAGTTCATTTTCTCACACCCAGACTTGTTTTGTGATACACACACTCATTTCACTGTAAGCATTGCAAATCCAATCCCCCAAAGCTACTGTGGATGCACCCTGAAAAAAATGCCCCTTGGTGAACAAACGCAGGATCCCATGAAACACAGGAGCTTTTTGGTTCTTGTTTCATTCCTCTACCTAGGCAAGCCTGACATACCAGCTTCACTGAGCTTTTGGAGCAGGTGACTGCCTGCAAATACCACTTTGCTGAAAAGCAGCTTATTTCAGGGAACTGTGTGCAAGACAGAATTTATTGACTTTCTCTGTAGAAAGCTCATACTACCAAATCTCCAGCAAAATAAAGCAGCCCTGCCATTAACACAGTGTATCACCTACGGTTGTTATCACCACAGTGGCCATTGGCAGAGAGATGGGGACAGGATTAAAGGTAAAGATAGCCTATTCTTGGCAACATGCGTATCTTTCTGCCTTTGCCCCCTTCTTAATGGATAAACGAGGCCCAGCCCATTAGAACAGTATCTGCAGAAGCAGGAGCAAGTCTTTGGAACTAGAAATGTTTAAAATCTCAGGTGCCACTCACATACCAAGAGGGCACACTGAAGTGGTGAAAAAAAACCTGGATCCCAAAATATCAAGTCCCAGTGGGAAAGGTTACCCACCCTTTTATAGCTAATATGGCAGCAATAGAAGCAACCGTGGGTCTAATTGGAAGAAAGGTGCTAAAGAGATAATTGAAGAAAAAGGAAAAGTACAGCAAGTGTTGTAGGTAGGAGGAAAGCAGGAAATTCTTTAAATTTCTCTGCTTTTTCAGATATTGGGTCAAGTTTTTCAACATACTCCTCTTATCTACAATCACTGAGAACAAATGATGAAATCTATTCTGTACTCTTTAAAAAATGCATAGTACAGAGACCAAAATAAAAATAATTCAATGTATTGTTCAGATCCACCTGCTCAGTCTAGACTGTCATTGGGACATGAAGTGGGGATGAATACTATCCAACCGCCGAGTCAGTATCTCACAGCCTGTATCAGTGACCAGTAGTGTATGTTCAAACTGGGCAGATCGCTTTCCATCTCTTGTGACTGCAGTCCAACCATCAGGCCATGTTTCGTCTTGCCAACCACCTAAAAACACAAATGATGACTCTTTGACTGTTTTTAAGTAACAAGTATCAGTTCCCCAAAGAGAAATGAAAAATCTGTCAACTACACAGAATAGAACCAGCATCCTATTCCATCACTACTTGACAGTAAACAAGAATAACTACTTCACTCTATTGCTATATTGCTCACCTTCACAGATCATTGGTTCAATTGTAAATACATGACCTGGCTTCATGACTCCAACTGCCTTATTTTCTGCAATAAAATACATACTCAGGTTAGAAAAAACAATCCCATCTTAGTAAATGAATGAGTCCTTGTCCTAGAAGACTACTGCAAGAATATTGTAAAGACAGAAAAGCCCTCCAGAGATGTTCCATTCATTTGTCTGTCTTGAATTCCATATTAAGATTTCCCTTAGTTCTTTCCTTCTCCCCCTTCAGTACTACAGTATTTTCTCATATAAGCTTAAAATTAATTGCTGTCTTTCTCTCCAACACTCCAGTTCTACAAAAACACTGAAGAAACATAACACAGGAACATCCGTAGGCTACTATGATGAAAAACATCATTAAAAAAAAAATCAATGAAACTCAGAAACATTTAAGATATTTAGAGAAGGCTTGGGAATTCTTAATTTGTTTCCACTGAACCATTAGCTCTGATAAACTGTCAAAATACAGTTGCAGTTAAGTAATCTCATTATTCCATTTATGAAAGGCTCATTGTCCCCTTCATTACTCTGGGTAACAGGTTCATAATGCTCTATTTCTGTAGCTAACACAAAAAGGAAGAAAATTTCAATGCATCCCAAACAATAACACTGGAACTTCATGATGTTCTAGACATAAAGTGTTTATGTGGAGGCACACGAACTGATGAACAGCATGTCTCTGGCAGTCTGAACTTTTCCTCTGCTGTTTCACCTCTAATAGCAATGCAGCTTAGATGTGACTCCGCCTAGTGTGCGAGAGCTGGAAAAAACTCCAGGAATGGTTAGCATCAAGCTACTTTGCTGCTGGGGACAATCTGTATCAATTCTTACACAGAGATTCCACACACATATCTCACATCCTCCAAGTCTACTCTCATTGCATAAATCTCTTAAATTGCCTAAAAGCTCCTAGAAGATTTACAAATCTCAGGCATTGACACCACAAAAACAAGAAAACATTTTTTTACTTAAAGGGCCTTGGCTCTGTCTTATCTGCTGGTATTTCTTGCTCTTAACACTTAAATCTGGTCTTCTGCATCTGAACAAGTTTTTTCCTTTATTATTTACTTTTTGTGATTTCCTCAGATAACTTAAAGGCTTATAATCTGAGCTTTTTTCTTTTAAAAATTCTTTCACAGTAAGCCAGAAATAAGTAGCAGCTTTCATTTTTCTTTCCTCCAAGAGGTAAAGTCCCTCAAATCTTTCCACATTGCTTTTGCTATGAATTTGTGTTTAACAGAAAAAAAACCAGCATCTTCCTCTTGGGAAACAGCCTCAATTAAAACCAAAGTTCAAAGTCCCCAAGAACTAGAGAACAGGTTTTCTCTGGTCTCTGAAAACATAACTTAGAGAAATAACAGCATGAAAATCAGATACTGCTGGATTCTGTTCTACAACTACAACCTGTGTTAAAGTTTATTAGGGATGTGAAGATGGAGACAGCTGTTAGGTCTGAGGAAGCAGATGTCCTATCAGAGAAGCTCTGCAGTTAAACTGTTTATCACTGCTTCATGGTATTTATTCTATTAACTTTCTCTCATTTGCCTCAGCAAATGCTGTTTCTTAGTCCTGCTGAAGCAAGTTGTCATGGGGACACTGACATTTCTAAAAACTAAACTGAGAATCAACTGAGGGAAGGGCAGTTCCACCTCTGCCACACACTACAAAGTAGTTCTAGAACTGCAGATTGTAACACCCAGATGAAGAGAAGTGAAGCATAACAGGACCCAGATTCAGGCAGAACATTTATCTGTGCTCTTTAAAAAGCCTTTTATTAACACCTGCAAATAGCAGTAAGGTTTTGCTTAGACCTAAGGATAGAAACATTTGCCCATTCATGTCAGTCAAGAATGTCTAAGGGATCAGCTGGGCATTCAGGCAAAAGCATTGAGCACCTAATACAGCTGAATGGTAGCACTCCCCTCCCCATTAACACATGCACAGACTGTCTTAGTGTATAATCTGTTCACCTTATTTAGCTTCATAAAGCATGTTACAATCCAGAATTCAGAAAACACATACTTCACAAATGCGAGAGAGTGCTGATCTGATGGCTTCAGACAACATGCTACTTCATCAGAAGCCTGAAGTAAATTGAGTGCATTCATTGTAAAGCATTTCTTGATTATAGGACAAGCCAAAGAGAATGAATACTCACTGGCATAGTGTGGTACATTAGGGGCCGTATGGAAAAGTTTATGGATCCCATGCCCACAGTAGCTCCGAACAACTGAAAATCCATTTGCTTGAGCGTGTTTCTGGATAATGTTTCCCAGTTCTCTGTACCGAACACCAGGTTTTACTGCAAAATCAAAGAGACGCCGGTAGAAATTATCAACATAACTCACTAAACACCATCCAGACCAGTATCTCCACAGCACGCAGCTTGTATGGCCATCTGTTCTAGTATGCAACTTCCTATGATCGCTTAATCCATCAAGTACATGAGTTTAATTACATGAGTGAGAAAAAAGCAAACTCCTTCAGAACACCACTGCTTTCTTCCTTTAATGGATCCAAGTGCTTATATATTAAAAGGATGTTGAAGTTTGAAACAAAAGACAACAGAAGGCTTTAAAGGTACTTGGTAGCTTCTCATACCCAGAGGTACAGTGCTATTTTCAGCAAACGCATGAACTGTATTGTAATACACACCTCTCTAACACTATGTGAAAAGTGCACACAAGTAAAGAACTCAAATGTGAAGGACTGAAAAGGGAAAAACCAGAAAAAACCCAAAACGACATGGAGGGGAAGAAAGGAAAAGTTAATCTGTTGATTTTGTGCTTAACAACTGTGAAGCTGTACCACCCCTTTGGGCCTAAAAATACCAAGCAACTCATCTCAATGCTGCAAGGAGCCCTCTGCCTCTCTCTCTTATACAGCATCCTAATTAGAGCTCTGCTGGTCCAATGACAAGAAACGAAGATGATTTACACAGGGGAGAGGCAAGCCTATTTAACAACTGAGGCAAGTGCCACCAGAATTCCTACTAGCAGGGAATGTCTACGAACCCATTAAAACCCATCAGAGCATCTAAGAAGTTAGTAAAGTTATGTTGATAATTTAAGTCTCGTTATGATGAACATAAAGGTGAATTTCTGTCATAGTTTACATCTCAAAGCCAGGATAAGAAAAAGCAGGGGACAACATGTGTAACATGTCCTGTAACAATAAAGTACAGGAGCCAAGATAAGCATTGTTCTGATTTAGCGCTGAAAAACAAAGTGGTCATTTGAGAATAATAATCACATGTGAATAGATAATCTATATTCCTCATAGCTCAACTTGTATTTGTTTGATCAAACAACAGATACACATAACACTATTCATAGGCATTTTTTGTCTTTTCAGGTTGGATAACTATCACTAAATTATTAACCAAAGAAAGTTCATTACACGGATTTTTTCCATTTATCTTTTGATTAAATGCAAGTCTAAAGTTTTCACAGATAAAACCGTAAACTCCAGTCTACAGAAGCCATAAAGTGAGCAAGTTTTATTGGTTTTTTTTAAGAAGCTGTAGGTTATAAAAAGACACAAATGATGTAGGCATTTCCAAGGGCTTGGGAGATTTTTGGTTTGTTCTCTGTGTTTGTCTAACACTTCATTCACAAAGACAGTTAAGTTACAGATGATACTCTCTACCTACCTTTTTACATCATCATATGTCTCAAAGAAGCTGTCTTGAGTTATATCTAAGCAACATAATTAAAGTTCTGTGGGTACTGAAGGAAATGGACCTGTCTTGCACACTCCCACAGTTGAAAATCATTATTAGCTTTATGAAATAAAGGTTTGGCAGAGGTTAAGAGACTTTTTTTATGTTATTGGCTCAAGACACAAATTGTGCAACAAGACACAAATTACAATAGGAAGCCATACTCTGGTTTTCTAAAACACACTTTGTTCTTCATGTTCTCTAAACTACTCGGATCAAACATGTCTTATTCATCTAACTAATAGCCTGAAAAGGCTGTTTCCATGTAAATATCATCATAAGTGGATCAGCTCAGCATTAATTACATTTTCCTTGTCAACCCACATTTCAAAGAAAAGCTGCAACCACCACCCACAGAACTGCACCATTTGAATAATCACTATATTATAAAACACACATCAGCTGTTCTACAGCAGAAGTCACTCCAGTTAGCAGCAAAGATGAACACTTGTGTTTGAGAACCAAAACCATAATGCTTCAGGCCTTAGCCAAAAGGTTTACCTGCATCGATGGCTTGCATCAGGCACTCATAAGTTGTTTGTACAAGCCTCTTTGCACCTTCATCAACCTCTCCAACATAAAATGTCTCGTTCAGGTCTCCATGGTAGCCATTACGATAAACAGTAATATCCACTGCAAAGAACACCAGATATACTGTAAAATCAGCACTGCCTCACAATTGTCTCTTGATTTGTGAAAGGACAAGCACACGCATGTGGTGTTGTAATTGCAAAGTGATAACTTTAGAAAAATTCCAGACTTAAACTCTGCCAACAGAATCAACTCTCCCAAGTTTATCCTGCAAATTCTACAGAATTAATTAATTTGTGAATGTTTTCACTAGTTAGTGGTTTGATGTAATGAAAATAAATAAATAAATATTAAAAAAGAAACCTAAGAAAACCTCCACAACAGTGCACCTGAGACACAAACTTATGATTGATTTTCTGTGTAAATGAAAAAAAAAACAAAAACCCACAAAAAAAGAACTTTGTGGCTCCATAATGATTTACCTGGTTCAAATATTTTTGTATAGTTAATTGTAGCACTAGTAGGGGAAAACTGAATTTAAGGAGGTGCATAATCATCTTTTAACCCATACTTTAATTTCAGTAATTTCCACGCGTGTTTCTGGTAAGTCATACACATTTGCAAAACTTATGCCAAAACCAGTTCCAGCCAAAAAAGGTATATTCTTGAACATTAAATACACAGCAACTTTTTGACAGTATTCCTAAGAAAAATACACCAAATGACTTAAAATTTTTTTGCTTTTCTTTCAAATGAAAGAATTTCAAAATTCAGTATCAGTACCCTGTTTTGTTCCTTCTTTAAAGAGGCTTTTGAGCCACTACCTTAGCAAAAGAATGCCTACAAGGCTTGCAGATCTTTGGAGCCCACAGGGACCACGTGTTCAATCCACAAAATACTTTGCAAGATGTACTCAGCTACAAAAGAGTAAACTAGTTCTTCCTCATCTAAACAAATCAGAAGTCTCAAAACTTGTGTCAGTGCAGTCAGGGCAGGGATGAGAACAGACTTATGACTGAACCCTTAAATAAGGTGTTTTCTATGCACACTGTAGGTTCTAACACAAGCACAGTAGCTCTGGCCAAATGGTTACATGTACACTACAGCTGAGCTGTCAACCAACCCAAACCAGACCTAAAAGGCAGTCACAATAGTGTGGCTTCTTCTGAAAAGCCTGGTACCCACAGCATTGAGTTGCCTACTTAGGAGCTATAATAGCATGTTATTTTACATAAAATACCAGATCCAAAAGGTTCCCAACCTGCTTCAAGAGACAGGCCAAATCTCAGGGTATGATAGGTGTTTATTTATGGATAAAAGAAAAGCAAGCCAATGCAATAAACAAAGGTGTAATTACTTGTATAAAACAAACTCCACTAATTTACTGCCAAACCAGATGAAACAAATGAGAAAACAAGATAAAAAAGGCAAGTGTTTTATAAAAGTATCCCTAATCAGCCAAGAAGGTACCTTGCAAACCACGAACAAAAGGCAGTTTTGTAATAATGCTGTTACTATGAGTTATGTTTTTAATCTGTGCATATACAAAGTCTCACCATCAAGATCCTTTATAGCAATTAAAATTATCATGTCCCTAGCAAAATCCTAAGGATCTAGAGCCATCTAATTAGGACTTCACACTGAACTAATCCAGTTGAATAATTCAACATATATCGTATTCACTATTTATACAGTCTGGAACAACCGGGATCAAGGCAACAGCTGGAATACACAGCCAGTACTGGAATGCACAGACCAGGATAGAATTCTAAGCCTTTGCAAGTGAACCACACTTTTGGAATTATTTT
The DNA here is from genome assembly GCA_013397515.1 of Upupa epops. NCBI lineage: Eukaryota > Metazoa > Chordata > Aves > Bucerotiformes > Upupidae > Upupa > Upupa epops. The sequence goes on from VZRI01006799.1 coordinate 34,186, forward strand.
ATTAAATAAACTCATGGACTCAATCTATGAAGAGCAGAGGTTAAGTGGTAAAAAGGGAGAAAAAAATCTGAAGAAGCTATTCTATTGCTTCCTAGTGAAGCTTCACCTTGCTACATAGTTTAACTGCAAGTCAGAAATGTGGAAGGCTAATTTTCAGAGCACTTACCATTAACAATATCTCCCTCCTGCAACGGCCTCCTGTCAGGAATTCCATGGCAGATCACTTCATTCACTGACGTACAACATGACTTAGGGAAATTGTAATAGTTCAGAGGGGAAGGATAGCAATTCCTTGCTATACAAGCCTGGGTTAGAAAACACAATTTACAGTTCAATTAGTATGCTTTGTAGAAAGAAGAAAACAAGCAGAACCGTTTCACAGTAAGATTGATAGTCTGGAAAGCGATGACTCTCGAGAATAAGCATTCCAGCATTTCATTATATTATTTCATAGAATAGAATGGTTCATGTTGAAAGGGACCTTAAAGATCATCTAGTTCCATTATGCTATCTTGGTTTACTTGGCATTTCTTACCAGGAAGAAAGTAAAGTCACTTTAATTTTGTTTCTACTCATTCATATGTTCAACTACCAATGTTGAAGTCCTCATGTTTAAAACAATGCATGGCAATATTTAGTGATTTTATATTCATCCCTAACTTAAAAACCTGAAGCTGCATTCTTGGCACTCATTCTAATAACCTGTGGAACTTTTCTGCACAGCTGACGCTCTGACGTTCTATATACTACATACACACACCATACCAAGCCATTCTGGAAAAATACTAGTGTTAACTGCTTCCTTTTAATAAAAAAGTAATGGTTTAAAACTGCAAACCACCAAATAGGGATATCAGTTGGTATCAACCATCTGCCATGCAAAGTTTCCAAAAACTGCTGGGGAGTGTTAACAGCATTTTAACTATCAGTTGCTTGTATCGGCCATTACAGATAAGCAAACAATTCAGTGTTCTGTGCAGTTCAACAGAAACCTCTGGCCCTATCAAACCAGAATAAGTTCCCTAAAATCTTGACTCAACAGCTGCAAATGCAGATAAAGAACAGCAGCCAGAAATTCCTCTAAAAAATTACACCAAAATCATTGCCTTCCCTACAGTTCTCACAAGTATCCACAATTAACAGTTTATAAGCCTTACAGAGAAGACAGCAAAGAAGATTAAACAATTCAAGTATCTGTGACCAGTTAAGCCAGGAAAATTACTTGAACGTGTATTTCAAATACTTTGCTGGATTGTGGCTTTAGCTTGCCTGACTGCAAACCTCTTACTTCAGTTCTGATTCCTCATCATAAAAACAACCCTTTCTCCACTGTACCTAGAATAATCATAAAATAGCTTTGAATGGAAAAAACCGTTAAGATTGAGTCCAACCATCAACTCACCTGTACCACTCCCACTGCTAAACGACATCCCTAAGCTCCATATCTATACAACACATCCAGGGACAGCAATTCAACCACCTCCCTGGGCAGCCTGTTCCATCTTAAACACCACAGAGTACAAAACCCCCACACTTACATTTTTTGTATAATGTTATGTGGAGCAAAAATGGTTTAGAAGAAAGTTATATGAAGTTACTTCATCTGTTTTCTTGATTAACATAAGAGGGAAACTGGAATTCACAAAAGGAGCTGACACTAAGAGAGGCCCGAACCATTCTGAATCTATCATTGTGCTGTAACTTATTTCTAGCATATGTACTACCCACCAGCTTCAAACTGTGAAACAGTTCAAAATAAAGAAACTGAATTCATGCAGCAACTAAGAAAACCAGAAAGTAATCATTCAAAAACAAAGATAAGAAAGCACTGATAAACATCAGAAGTACAAGAGAATAACCTTACTAAATGCACAGCATGATCTATCTCTTCAGTAGTTACACCTGCTTTTACCATCATGGCAGCAACATCCAATACTTCTCTAGCAAGCTGCAAATAAAGCAGAAGTACTTTGTTAGTAATCTTGTAATAATTTATGCTAGTGTGAGTACTAAAGTTTAAAAACAAGATCAAGACTACTTCTTAGAAGGAAAGCAAACTATTTTTCTACAGTTACATCAAGATTGCTAGGAAGGCTGGGTGGACTTGAATCCTAGAAAGGCTTCAAGATGTCTATATGTTACATTATTAAAACATCTGTGAGATTTGAAAATAGGCCAATTAAGATGTGGAAGAAAATGTCCTTGAGTATCTTTAACTTAAATCAGAGTACCTAAATACATTTCAATTATTTTTTCAAATATTATTGGAAATGGGGTTTTGTTTCTCTTTTACTTTTTAGTTTTTTACTTAGCATTAACTCTAGGACAGGACAAAGTTCTGTTCTTGTTTATGTACTACAACATACACAACAGTAACAGTTCAGCCACATTCTAATCTCATTAGTAAAAACACAGCTGTAAGTCAAGTCATCTTTCTGTTTTATGCAAACTGTCAGCCACAGGGTAAGAAAAACCAAGTAACCATCACAATCTACGAACTATTTTTCAGTGCTCAAAAATGGTTTGTGAGTCTGTACTCTCAAATGTGCCATCACAAACTGGTAAAATCACTATGCATTGTTACAGAATAAGGGGAATAGAGGCACTTGACCACAAAAAAACAACCCCCCCTTACCCTACACACTAGTCGCATCCCTTCTATATCCTCAGATGAGAGAACTTTTATTTGAAAGGTTCCTTTTAAAGCCTGTTCCGATTCAGACATTCCTGAAAAAGAGAAAAGGGAAAGCTGAAAAAAAAAAGGCAAAACCCAGCTTTGTATAGGAGTGCCTGACACATATGTCCAACCAAGGAACATGCTCAGCTTGCCGCTGTCAATAAAGTACACCATATGTTAAAGTAACAAACCTGCCAAGTCATAGCATTGTCATCATCATCTAGATTACTTTGAATTCAAGAGCCGTTCACAATGTTGTAATGCCCACACACACTCAGGATGCCCATTTGCTTGCTGTATAAAACCAGTCCAGTGTGTCAAAATACAACGCTAAAAATCAGATCTATGTGGATATTGGTTTTGTAACAGAAAAGTCTGGGGTTTTTTCAACTACTTTGGAAATAAACAGTACCAAATATTCCCAAAAAAGTCATGGACAATCATAGAAGCTTGTGAATATTGCCAGTTATACTATTTTAATACGCTGATAAACATGTAAATTTGTCCACTGCAAGCTCAGTTTTACAGGTGAATGACCTAAAATAGAGTATTTTGTGTTGGCTAAATACTTACACTCTGTAACAAATAATGAAAAAAGAGATGTAGATTTAAATGGTATTCTAACAATGTAGATTTAAATGGTGTTCTAACAAACTTCACAGCAGTTTTTTCAGGCAATGCAAAACACCAATATCCAATACAAAAAGACGAAGAGACCCAAACAAACAAGAAATTGTGAACGTATTTCCTCTGCAACCAAAAATATCTGGATCTCTTATACCAGTTTTCTCTCAGGGGTTGCTTAATGCAGTTATTTGGTTTTGTTATTTTAGAACACATTTCCAACAGACACACTGATGATGTTGAGAATGGCTTTGTAGATTTCACCTGGAGCAGCCAATTCAGTGTTGTTACGACTAGAGCTTGCATGGGTTTTTTTCTCTTCTTCCCTGAACACCTTTGACAGACACCACACTACAAACTTCGGACTTTCAAAACACATATTTATAATCTGTATTTTAAAACAGCATTAAGTTAATATTGGGGAAGGAGAGGTAAAGCAAGAAGAGATAAAAGAAGAGGTTCTCTTCTCCAGCATCTCCCTCATGCTTTAAAGAATTTTTCAATTAAAAGGAAAATAGAAAGCAAACATACAACCCCAGAACTGTGATTTAAGTTACCTAGTGGGTGATCAGCATAGTCCGGTCTCTGAATATAGCTTGGCACTGGTCTTGTTGGTGTCTAAATAAACCAAGAATACTTATTAGAGTCACAAAAACATTGACTCATGCAGCACAACTAGATACAGGGAAACACAGCTACTTCAACTTAGAAAACATTCATTTTTTTCATTGCTTCAGCCTGTTACTGATTCATCNTGTGAGGTACACAAGCACTTCAAAACAGTTCCAGCTTTCATTTCTCAAAGATAGTTCTGTTACTCTTTATTATAAAACCTCTAACAGCCGACTTCACAGGTTTTTAAAAAAACAAAGTTATATGGGCCCAGTAAACACAATTTGGTTCATAACATGCTATCCTTATTAGGCTGTAGTGCTTACTCTGCTGCTTTCCAGAGTGCAAATGCACTAGTTCCAAACACATCGTTCTTCTCTCCTCTGGTTATTAGTGTCTATTAGCAATTTCTAATCACCACCCTTAACATTAGCACATTTTATCAGTTTCATTTGCATCAATACTACTGCAGTCAGAAGACAAAAAAACTCCAAATGTTCAGCAATCCAACTGCTAAATAAGTTGGGCAGTGACACATCCAAACCACCCTTTCTCTAATGACAGTAACAAACACACGTGAGCTCAGGCTCTTCTAGTTGGTTCTCTGATGAGCCTACCGCAGATTGAAAAGACTAGAGAGACAGGATGCCACAAGGGCAGTATTTCTAGCACAGACCAATAATAAATGACATTAATTGTCACTATTCCTACAAAAATTCGGATGTGTTCCATGTACAAGTGTGCCAATTTAAAAATACAGCTATATTTCTAAGCCCACCTTTCAGAGCTCTGTATGTTACTGACCCCAGTTATTCTTCAACAACCCAGTGCTTATAACATACGTTTCTTTACCTGAGCTGCTCATCATCATTGCTAGGTTATTTCAAACCATTTATATAAAATAATCATAGAATCATAGACTGTTCCAGGCTGGAGGTGATTTAGTCCAAATTCCCTTCACAAGCAGGGACATCTCTACCTAGGTCAGGTTGCTCAGAGCCTCACCAAACCTGACCTTAAGTGACTCCAGGGATGGGGCACTCACCACCTCCCCAGGTAGCCCATTCCAGTGATCAACAACCCTAACATTGAAGAACATGCTTCCAAATGTCCAGCCTAAATCTCTCCT